>QARZ01039706.1:0-30347 GCA_013407115.1 Glycine latifolia
CCCCCTCTGACCAAAGCCACCTCCAATACACAGCCAAAATCACCCTGCGACCACCAACACGGAAAACGCAAGCTCAAACAAATGGTAAAAGTGCTTCAGACCAACGGAAAAAGCCAATAGAAAAGGTGAGGGTAATTTTGCCATTTTGAAAATGTTATATAGTGTATAAGAAAGTTACATAGTGTATTTAGTAGACCCCTAAAAAAAACTGGGTGTGCCCACCGCTATTTTGGAACATTGGGCTCTAAGTAAACCCAAACTTAACTTCAAATTTGACTCTAGACTGAAAATTTAAAATAAAATAAAATAAAGGAACTCAACTATATTGTTTCTTCAGGAATTTCTATTGTAACCTCTAAAAAAAAGGAATTTCTATTGTAATGCAAGGTTTCAAGGTAGACATTGTTTTTGAATCATGTCTTGTTTTTGGAGTAGTTTTGTCAATAAATTAATCCATATCTTATCTGTTGTCTTTATAATAGATTTAATTTAGATTTTATCAGATCTGTTTCATGTTATGGTACAACTGAAATTGTTTAGTTTCTGTTTTGTCAAATTAGTCCCATTCCTTGTTATAGTTGGACAGTGAGAGATATTCAAATTTAATAAAAGGAAGATATATGGCATTTTCTTTATAGATGAACTCCTTATGTCGGCTTTCAATGGAAAACTTTTGTCCAACAATAATTATTGTCAGATTATCCTTTCATACATCGTCACCACTCGTGTGCCTTAGGAATGTTGCTTGCTAGCTATCTTTCATTCATTCCCAAAAATTCTTGGTTGATGTCCAAGGCCCGGGTATTGGCCCAAGGCCCAGCATGGAGGCCAGTATGGTTCTTGTGAACTGGGGATAAATCTTAGGCAATTGTTATTTCCACTCCCCCTTTATATTAATACACTCCCTTTTTCTTTTCTTTTTACTCAAACTATATCCTACAAAATGCACTCCCCTTGTCTCTTTCTTCCCCAATTTTTTGGAAAAAAAGTATACGCACTCCCCTTTTTGTATAACTATTCCAGAACAACACACTCTTCTTCCATGCCACTCAACCTCTGGCAACCTATTTTGACCAAAAACCCAACATCAACGAACCCATGCAGTTTTGGCTTCATGTTTGCAAAATTTCATAAGCCAATTTAATTATTTAATTTTGCCTACCCTTTTCATTCTCTCTTTAGGTTTGCAAAACTTTTGAATTAGATTTTCCCCAATTTCTCCAAATCTACAAATTTCAAACAAGATCTACCCTAATTTCTCCAAATCTGCAAATTTCAAACCAGATCGTCCCCAATCTTGTAGTTTCTAGTGCAAATGGATAGATCCACAAGAAAGAAAAAACAAAGATGGATATGCAAATACAAACAAAGGAACCCCTAAGATTCAAATCTTGTTTCTAATTTCAATTCAACAATAAGGAAAAGAAAAAGAGAAGGAGGGAAATATAACAAGAGTAAGAAGAACGAAGATGTTGATGGTAACAAAGATAATAAGGAGAACGAGGATGAGTCATGGGAAAAAGGTGTCGTTGAATTTTGAGAGGGTGGTGGGGGTGGCGAAGGGGAGTGTACAACAATTGGAAATCATGGTGGTTGGGGTTGTGTGGTGAGTCGGTGTGGGTGATGGGTTCCTTTGGATAGTTGATGCTAGATGGGGTTTATGAATGCAATCAGAGAGGATGCCTCCTCAACATGGGAAAAAAAGGAGGAAGAAAGGGTTTTGTAGGTTAGGGTACAAGGATGGGTAGTGCCTTTTTCCTGGAAAGAATTACATGAGAGGAAGGGAAGAATGTATTTAGCAAGGTAGTTTGGGGATAAAAAATGATAAGGGAGAGCGAAAATAACAATTACCAAATCTTATTTATAAGACTATAAGAGTGAAATCTTTGACCAAACAAAAAAAAGAGTGAAATATTCTTTCACAAAAAAAAGAGTGAAATCTTCAATAGCTTGGGAAACATATATTTCATTAGACTATTTTCATTAGTAACGCAGAGGTTTGGTTATGTTTTTATTCTCTTAATTTTGGTTAATATGATTTTAATCCTTTTAAAATTTGTTAGGTTTTTTTTATAAGAAAAAGAATTATATTAATAAAATGGACAAGGGATACCCATCTTTTTATAAGATATCGACTTAAATCTTAATTATCTTGGGTACAAGCTTTTAAATCTTGTTAAGCTAATTCAATCTTCATAACTTTAAAATCAAAGAAAATGTAATTTGTCTTAATTATTTTTTAGAGACCATTTGTTTCCTTTACTGAAGGCAATCTTGATCATGTTGGATAACATCATTATGAGTGAAAAATATATCCTTTCAAGTATTTAATGAAAGTGCATACTTAGAACTCAAATTCAAGACCACTAATTAAGCTAAAATAACCCAAATCTAGCTAATTCACATATTAAGTGATAATTCATCAATTAACTTGTCATTCATTTGGAAAATTTTAGAACTAGAAAATTATTTAATGATTTGACATGCCATACACCACACAAGATTAAATAATATATGTACTACTCAGACTCAGCAAGTCGTTTAAAAGGTTGCTTGACTGAGTAGACTTCCTCACATGATTGAAAAGGAACTTGACCATAATAAATCAAGAAAGCAATAAAGTTTATCTCTACAACTCAAAATATCATATAAGAAAAGATAGGCTAAGATCCTATCTTTTCTCCAAGATTTTCACTATGATCAATGGCACTTATATATGGAAACTAGACCCATTGACCTAGATGAGCACTAATATAAAAAAGAGCAAATTACACTCATCCTCCCCCAGTTTAATTGTTATTACATTCACATTCCTTCCCTAAAATTACATTTCTTTTGCCTCCCTTGAACAATCATCGTCGTTAATGGTGTTAATTTTTTTCAAATACCCAAATAACCCTTATCAATAAGCCCATAGAACTCTTCTCTCATTCTTCCTTCATGTAACTCCACTCAAGCCCCAATCTTGTGTGCTAGGGTTTGCAAAATCGTTCCCAAACCATAGCTGCATTTGGTTGTTGGGCTTCATGGTCTATGCATGGTCGTTCTCTCACAATTCGATTTATGCATCAACTTTCCCCATATTCATCTCCACCACCCTTGCGTTTCTCAAGAACAATGAAATGACATTTTTTTTTCTAGGTTTTGTTCCCAAGGTTTTGTTCCTCTGGCCATGCTTCCCCTTTTCAATTAGGGCCAATTTTTGTTGAGAATAGGTGTGGCGGTGTATGCGTTGGAGGGAATTGGAATTATTCATGTGGTAAACATATTTTTTGTTGTTTGGATTATGTTCTAGCAAAAGTATAGGATAAACAGGTTTTGAGCAAGAGTGGGTTGAGAGTAGAAATAATTAAAAGCATTATTCTTAGCTAAGTTCAAATTCCTTAATTTATGATAAGTTGAACATTGATGTAGATGGGGATTATGGGGGTCATTGAACATAATTCAAGGCCAAAAAGCACTACTAAAAAAACTAGTTTAACATTGCTATGTTAACATCAGTTTTTTGCTAAAAATCGATGTTAACAAAAATGGGGTAGCATTTTTGTAAATAAGTGTTCATTAACATCGATTTTTATAAAAACCGATGCTAACGAAGTAATGTTAGAAAACTGATGTTAACATGAAGTCGTCAACATTGGTTTTGTTCAGTTTTAAAAAAACTGATGTTGAGTTTATGTTAATAGCATCGGTTTTGTTGGAAAATCGATGTTGTTTAATTTTTATATTATATTTCCTGGTGCCTATTCCTTTCTTCATCACTCTCGCTCTCTCACTATCTGATTCTCTTCACTCTCGCTCTGTCACTCTCGGTCTCTCATTCTCAGTGTCGTAACGGTTAAGAAGCTCCGGTGTGGCTGTCTCACTCTTGCGGTGTGGTGAAACTGCATTGTCACTGTCTCAACCTTCGTTCCTGTCTTCATTGTTGCTCTCTTAGTCTCGCTCCATGTATATATGTTTGGCAACTTAAACATTGATTTTCATTTTGTATTTTTTTTCCTTATTGATGTATTTGTTACTCTGGCAAACCATTATTTCAGGAAACCATGAAAGTTACTTCTGCAAGAAAAACCGTGACCTAAGGGATCAAAGGCTCACAATCTTCAATCAAGAAGAGTCGTCTCTATGTAAGGGAGCTTAAACTTTTTCTATTCTCTTCTAATTTGTTATTCTCTGTAGATTGAGTTTTTTGACCTGTTTTGTGATTCTCTGTAGCATCAGTAGTTTTTTTGAGTTGTTTTGTGATTCTCTGTAGCATGAATGTGACTGTGAATGTATGCAAACACCTATCATTCTATGCAAACTGTGAGACATTGTGTTGGCATAGTAGAAGACTGATTATGCTCTATATATTCACTATTTAGCCACCTTAGTTGATTTGTTCTAGGGATATTTTAAACACGATTAAATGTTCCTTAATTTTAAGGAATCATTGACTGTCCCCCCATACCAACACAAGACTTTTCAGCGTGCTTTGTCCTCACTTACACTTTCTGAGAAACTTCCCAGGAGGTCATCCATCCCAGAATTGCTCCAAGTCAAGCACGCTTAACTGTGGAGTTCTTAAGTTATGAGCTACCGAAAAGTAGATGCACCTTGTTGGTATAAGTAGTACCTATTATTTCCTTTTAAGTTATCCTCAATTGTACAGTCTCATACATGCACAACCTCTGGATCCCTCTCGTTCGGGTGTGTATTCGATTCATTCATGTACCCTTCCCGCTGAAAGCCTGCCAGGAGCCGCTCCTTGTTCGTGCCTCATTGCACCGATGATCACTCCTCGCCCTCGTCAGCGCCCGGAATGTTACAGCGGATTTGATTATCTTTGTTCAATTTCTGGATTATCATATACAGCCTATCCTTCTCATTGTCATGGAGCTAATGAGTAGGAATTGGAGTGTTAGAGTAAGTCATGTGTATGGGGAGGCTAATCATTTTTATACTCTTGCCAATTTTTCCTACAAGGTACCTTTGGGGATCCATGTGTATGGGGAGACTAAACCCACTATGTCCAGTAAATAACTCTCATCATACAAGCATCAATCCTAGCAACATTATGTGCTCCATTAAATTTATTCAAATGTACACTATCAAACGTGAAAGTTGAGCCTAAATCCATCATGCCAAAAACTAAAAAATATACATAGGCCTTGGATATTATTATTACTTGAATTATGAATAAATACAATTTACACATGGAAACCAATACATGTCGATGTAAAGGAATTTCATTTGTATATAACAACCTTTCAAAACTTACTAGGTCCGTGATTTGGTTTCGGGACAGCCAATTTTTCTTAATCTCAAACTTGTTTATGAGTATGTGAGGGAAATTGCATTTTTATTTTTAGAGTAAGGTGATTTAATGATTTAACTTTAGATCACTCATTTGGAACCAGATTCATTCATTCATTCATTTGCACACATTTTTATTTGTTGGATGAAAGTTGGGTTGGACGAATCATATGTTATCTCAGTCAATCAAGTTAAAACACACATTCATCTAAGAATGATTTGAAAAGTAAATGCAGGAAACTCACTCAATGATTGGTCCCCTCATTATAGAAAAAGAACCAGCCGTTGGTAAGTAAGAATAATATGGCTTTGGCACCTTATTGTTCCAAGTGAACCATGCACCTATAAATTGAATGCTGGTCTTGTTATTTTGAATTTGATTTTGTTTACTTTAAATGTTGAGTGACAAAATTTTTTTTTTGGATAATTTGATAGAGCACAATAGCATTATTTGATTTAGTTTCAAAAGGCTCGATTATTGTAGTTATTTTGCTGGTCTTGTTATTTTTTTGGATAATTTCTTTTTTGGTTCCCCATGTCATGGCTCACATGACAGGTTCCCCAAGAAGTTGCTTATTCTATATGTTTGAAGATTGGACTTGCTCACGTTTAGTTAAATCATCTTTCATATGATTTGTCTTGCTTTGCTGAATATTTTCTTGCATTAGGTAAAGAACTGTGACATGGATGTGATATAAAAGCTCAAGCAACAATTTGTGCTCAATACAAGATAGCAGTCACTCTTCTTTAGGTACTATATTACTATTCTTCAATTTCTAATTACATGTATAGAATTGACTTTTTGACCTACAAGAAAATTAGGTAATTTAGCTTGTGTTTGTCTATGCTTCATCGGTGATTGTTTTGAAAATATGAATGATAGTAGTAGTGACTTATTGGTGTTGGTTAAGACTTACACTAGCCCCAATTGTGTCCTATTGTTAGACTATTGGCAAGCGTACCAATGTCGCCGCAGGTTACAAAATTTGTAAATGTCCGTCTCCACAGGGACTTGAGTTTACTCAGTTAATTTAAATAAAAGTAACAGTTTAATAGTTTATGTACAACAAGTATGGTTGAAGTTTGATGGTTTTACGGAAATAACGTAAATAGTGTGTAGAAAATTAAGGAAATAACATAAACTAATAAAATGAATTTAATTAATTGAAGAGAACGTAGGATTAGGTTTCATCATTCATACCCTCAGTATCCAATTAACATTACCATGTATAAATTATTTTCTATCATTATTGATGCACACATTAATTTACCCCGAACCGATTCCTCGCATTCGAAAATCCTAAGGATATTTACCGAATATCGATCCCTCACATATGAAGTAAAATAACCCAGCATTACAATCATAATAATGTGCTATTTGCAATCTAAACGTTATGCTCTATTCCTAGCAATGTAACGTAAAGAGTAAAATCATTCAGTTCAAATCCTAAGGGCACTTTCCAGTCAAGATTAGAATCCAATTTCATGAAACTAGTGATCAAGTAGAATCAAGCATTAAGAACAGAATGAAATCACCATAATGAGTAGAAAATATTCATACATATATAAAATATTAAAAGAGATACATAATGGTACAAAGATTACATCCAATCCTTAGGAGTAACTAACTGATCATGGTACAGAGCAAGAAATCAACAAAAGACATGACGAAGGTAGCGATCCTCAGCCCGTTCCTTCAGAGTTTCCACTCCTTTTCTCTCTTCTCTCACCTCTCTCTATGCTTTCTATGTGTTTCTCACGTTCTTGGCTCCAAAGAATATATTTCTCCTTCATTTGCATGGCTATTTATAGAAAATAGTGACTTGCTTATGTCCATTTGCCCAGGCGACCAATTTTGCCTATTTTCACTCGCCTGGGCGAGTTAAAACATAATTCTGGAAACAGCCATTCGCCTAGGCGAGCTAAATACAAATGTTTCACTCGCCCAAGCAAGTTAAAGACTTACTGTTGAAGAAAAATGCTAGCCTAGGCAAGTTTGCTTCAGAAGACCTCCTATTTTGACCTTTTTGCCCTTTTGTGTTTGTTTTGGTTGCTTGGATGCTCTGGATAGCATTGAAACTTATCAAAACACTGGATTTGAGTGGATGAATATTCCAAAACGTGAATAACACCCTATATATTTACCACCTATAACAAAACTAGAATTTAGAGGAAATTTATAAGCAAGTTTACTGAAATCAAAAGATAAGTGCCAACATTACAATCTTGGAATTAACTAAAATCTGACACTTATCACCCACATATATAATCTTTGTCACACACCCCTGTTTTTGTCCTACATGCAGTCAACCACATTAGTATTTTACAAATATAACATCTTCATTGTTCAACATCATTTGTATGTAGTTGTCTTTTGCCTCTTTTCATCGTCATCACCAGATTTATTGTTCAAGATTGTCATTGAGCATCCTCTCAGGCACTTACGAATGTTTTTTTTATTTTTTATAGGTTCTATATGTAATGCGTGCTTTTGTAACTTGTTTTATGTGATTAATGACTATTGGTCTATATAAAATTCATGTTCATTATGAGTGAACCTTAGTTTCCCGTTTGAGATTCATTACAGTGATTCTTCTGGACAGTTTGGATTAATCGTTGTATTGATTCTTGAATTGTCTGTTTGGACAGTTTGGGAAGACTAATATTTTTTAGTATATTCATATGTATAGGTTGAGTTTCTTTTCTTAAATTGGATGAAATTTCGGTATAATGCATTTCACTTTGTTCTCCGGGTGCATACTTGACTGTGGTGGAACTCATGTCACCGCTTTCATGTCGTGTACTTGGAGATCAAAGCGAAATGCTGTCAAAATTTTGTCAAATTTAAGATAAGAGACTCAACCTATACATATGAATATACTAAAAAAAATATGTCTTCTTGAATGGGATAGGGTCACACCTTGAATGAAAAGTGAGGTTTTAATGCATGGAATAACTTTATGAGTATCATAGAGTTATTAATTAGATGGATTGAAGTTAGATGAATGCAAGTTGTAACGACCCGGCTTGTCGCTACTGTATCACTGACTCTTAAACGCGACAAAACTTGTTTTAATTGAAGATATCTTTAATTTGATTATGAAAATGACAATAATAATTTTCTCCGCGAGCACATAGTCATTACCATGAATCAAAATACAAACCCACGAATATATAATACATCGTGATACAAATACATATGAAAAGCATAATTTAGTTGTAATTACAATTATCCATGTCTAAAATGTATAATTTTTTCAAAAGAAACAAGAGATCAAACAACAGAGAGTGAATTATCAAAACACAACTATTGCCCAGGATCTGATCCATCATCATCCCGGTAACTCGGCGGCTCCAACCAAAAAGAAGTCATCTTCCAAGTTACCTACTGCAGTCCGTCTGCTCACACGAACACGGTTCGCGATCATCACAAGTATCAAACCACATGGTACAACAAAGTAAATGTGAGTTTATCATGTAAAATGACAAGCAACAGATAACATCAGTGAAGGAAGGCAACCCAAACATCACAATATCACCACCATATTTAAGCATTTCATCACGCAACCAACATGGATAGTCATCCAAAAACATTCCACAAGTCAACTCGTAATGCCTAGCATGATGCATGCTCCTGACTCATATCTCAGCATGCAATGTGGTACCAATATGGGCACCATCAATGCATGACCCGGCCAAATCCTTCCTCACAAGGGCGACTTGTCATGCACCACCCCCCATGTACATACCTATCGCCCCAATCACGGGCCACCCCAACATGGGCTCATCGATGCACTGACCGTAGTCCTTGCAATGTTAACCACTCGGTCCTGGCATCTCACGTGTTTATATATAGCATATCACCACGGCACCATCAATGTATGACTCGGCTAGGAACCAATCCTTCCTAGCTAGGGTAACTCTTCATACACCCCCGTGGGTATCTATGTATATCCACCCTCATTCGATAACCATGGGCACCATCAATGCATGACCGGCCAGGAACAAATCCTTCATGGCTAGGGTAACTCTTCATGCACCCCCCATGGTATCAATGCATATATCATTATCTCATAAACTGACTTTCACTGTTCCAACATTATCATATATGTCCATTACATACACATCAATAGTAACACAACATAGACTAGGGAGTCGGTGTAAAGTATTGGGTGTCCAGGTTGACACCTAGATATAATAACTATGATTATGAGGTAAGAACCTGAAGAAGTTCAGATAAGGGCGGATGAGGGCGGACAAGGGTGGACATGGTCAGACAAGGTCGGACGAGGGCGAACATGGTTAGACAAGGTCGGACGAGGGCGGACATGGTCGGACCTTGGATTTTATAAAATATCAAGGATGGACTCATCACTATGCAATCGATTACATAAGCGTTTGTAATCGATTAAAACAGCCAACACTTACTTGATACAACAGGTAAGGCTTTTGATTATATTAATACCATGAACCTGCGCAAGGGTGCCCGGGTCACGAATGCCAAGTGGTACAAGGTAGGCTTTCTCAAAGAAAGGACACGAGCTTAACCGAGGAGGAAACCCGGTAGCTCTCTCAAAGAAAGGAAACGAGCTCATCCGAGTAAGGAAACCCGGTAGATTTCAAGAAGAACTTGAGCTCAATAGCTCCAAAGAAACAATCACTAGGTGAGGAACCCGGGATATTGACATCCGCCAACAAAGGACTACTAAGAGTCATGTCCCATATATATATATATATATATACTACACAACAAGCTTTACCCGGTATACCCAAACCCGGCAGCCGGTACCTCTACAACACACCAATAACCAGATGTTCAGGTAGTTCTCTTCAACGAACACCAGCTTCCCGAACAGTGGGTTCCTCAACATCAAAAACTTCACACAAGGACACCATCAAACATAAACATTTCACATCCCATTCATCAACAGACAAAGTTTTTCTGGAAAAACAGCACACATCAGGGACTTGCAAACATCTTCATAGTTGGACTCTTTGGCCCCCAACTATGATATCTAAGATTGTTATCAACATAATAAGCTCCCTTTACCTAACCCGGAGTCCTTCTCGCATAGCCCAACGATGTTGTAACACGATCTTCTTAAACGAAAACTTTCCTGAACGTAGCGTCCTTTTGCGAAAGCTGAGAAGAAGAGGGTCGGACTTCGTTCTTTTCGAACTTTATGAAGAGCGGTCTAAGGTTCCACTCTAGTCACGAGGTTCCTTTTGATGTAGGGGGTCCTGTGGCAACTACGCTGGTCCTTGGGGGTTGAAGGTGACATAGAAGGGTTGAGAGAGAGTGGTTTCTGGGTGTGGGTAAGCTTGAGAAAGAGAGGAGGAAAAGACGCAAAAAAGAAGAGAAAGAAAAGAACACTTCCGCTGCGTACTCTCATGCATATATATATGGCTGACATGACATGACCACTTTACGTGCACAATCAGCAACCACAGACTAGTAGAGTTGACTTAACACATCCATCATTAAACACGCATACCAAGGCAGAACAGTAACAAACAACAATGACCAAAATGAATCAAATAATCAAGCAACATAACACACCTTAAACGTCCAGCTCAGCAAAGAGAAATTCCAGGGTGTTACACAAGTCAAATCACGGTTGAGTATGAGGAAGGCGTTGAACATTTCTTGGAATTTGCCTCCAGAAGAAGTCGACTGGATGGGGATGGAAAATATTTTTGTCCTTGTATCCATTGTTTGAATGGGAGATGCCAAGCACTAGATGACATAGGGAAACATCTTTTGTGTGATGGGATTAAGAAGAATTATACCACATGGATAGCCTTGGCAAAATGGGCCTGGCCTGACGGACCAGCCCGTGTAACCCACAAAAAAATGTGGGTTGGGTTGAAACTTGAAGCCCACATTGAGTAAACAAGCCAAGCCAAACCGGCCCACTAAAATACGGGCCAAAACTGATGGAGGTCCAAGTCAAGCCAAAGGTCTAGAAGGGGAGCTTGAAGCACTTCCTTTGGTGAGCCTCAAAGAACCAATGACAAGAGCCAGGACTCAAGCACTTCAAGACCATATTCAAGCCAATTTGGACAAGCATGAAGTTGCACACCATATCAAGGATGACAACAGCTGGATTTTGATGTCTCAAATCCAATTTAATTTAATAAATTCCAGCACTTGTTAGAAGAATTCAATAAAACATTTTTAAATCAGTTGCTACTTCTGTAATCGATCATTTTGGCTTTATAATCGATTACAGGATGTTTAGAAGCAATCAGAAATAAGCCTTTACTGCTTTAATCGATTATTTCATCGAAATAATCGATTACCAGAATGTCAGTTGTAAGCAGGAATCATGACCTTACTGCTTTAATCGATTATTTGGCTAGTGTAACCGATTATTTCAGTTTCTGACTGATTTAATCGATTACAATAGTGAATTAATCGATTATACTAGTTTGAGATGGCCACTGCACATTTTTGGGAAGCCAAAGGTCACTTAAGTAAAGCTTGTCTTACAAGCTACGTTTGGGCTTCATTTTAATTTGCATTTACATTACATTTAGTGTCATTTAGCTTATTAATTCATGGTCTATATAAACCACTCACAAACTGAATGTAGGGATCTTTTTGATGATTAATACAATTTCTGAATTGTGGTGAGAGTTTCCTCTCTTGTTGTTCTTCAAGAACTTCTTGTTTCTTATCAATGGCCTCCCAGCTATTGTGGTGATTCTTGCAAGACTTATTGGAATTCCTATTCCATGGTGTCATTTCCAATTCATTCCTATTCTTCTTACATAATCCATTTCTGAAAATTAGAAAACATAAATAGCCTCACTCAAGAGAAGAGCTGAATGTTCTGTTTGAAGTTCAATTGAAGAGTGAATTCCATTGCAAGGAAGATCAGGGCAAAAGGTGCTAAGATTCAGGTCAATAGCACATCATTTGGTATCTAGAGCTTAATCCTTGTGGAATTCTTCTTCAATTTCAGTTTTAGGTTTTCTTCAAAGGTAAAGTTCTGCATAATTCCCAAAAATGAAAATGCATTTCAATTCCTTGTTTCTTGTTGTTTTCCTTTGATTCTTGGTGGTTTGGGCTTGTTGTGTGTTCAGCCACAAAACCTTAGTGCTTTCTTCAAGTTCTATGTGAATTCTTGTTCTTATGTTCTTCATGTTCTTCATATGTTCTTGATATTTTTCTGATTTTCTAGCTTTGATTCTTGTCAACTTTTGTTTATAGTGTTTTTGTGTTGTGTAACCACTTGTTTTGATTCTACTCTCATGCCTAAACTGAATTGAGTTGTTAGAAGCAAATTTTATAGTTGTTATACATCCTATTTTAGTGATTCATTGAATTTCTTTAAGGATTTTTGAACTTGTTCCAAAAGAAAAACAAAAGCTGAAAAAAAATTTGTGAAAGAAACAATCCAAAAGCAAAAGAAAAATACATCAAGTGTACAGCCAAAGACATTATTGATTAGTGGCTGGAAAAAGTGAAAGAAAAACAGAACTTAGAAGCAAATTACAAATTACAAGTTCTAAAAATTTCCTTTGAACAACAAAATCAAGTGAACTTGTATGACATGCAAATTTGTTGAAATTTGGCTTCTAGCAATTGAATTTACTTGGCATATCCTCCTTGTGCAGTTTGGTACAGCCATGATATTCCTTGAGTTGTCTCATTAAATTCCAATTTGAGTTGTGCTTTTCTAAATTTTGCTTTGTTGCTTGTCTCTTAAAATTTCCAAGGTTTTGTCTTGGAGTTTTCTTGTTCTTTGGACTCTTGAGTCTAGCCTAGAATCATTTCCTATTTCACTATAGTAAAGAGGCTTGATTTGATTAGAAGTTTTTGCTTAAGAACTATAGAGAGGAATAAGAGTGGAAAAAGGCAAGAGAGAACATTATAGAAAGAGCCTAGATTAAGAGTGGCAAACACTTAGAGAGTGGTGAAAATTTCTTTATATACTTGTGTTTTGCTTACCATTTTTTTTGAAGGATGAGTTCAAGTGGAGGAGAAGCTTTGTCACCTAGGACCTCTAGGTTGATGAAAGTTATGACAAAACAAATGAAAGACTTGAAAACCGAATTGGAGGCCAAAATTGAAGGGAGACAAAGGAGGAGTCAACCAATGGAAAGCGTGGATGGAGAGGCTCATAATGGTAGGAGGTTGAGTGAGTATACTTCTTCTCATGGAGGAAACTATTATGATGAGAGGAGTGAGAGGGAGGATTGGAGAGAAAATAATAGAAGAGAAAATAATAATAGGAGAGAAAATCATAGGAGACACAATCCTAGGAGGCAAAATAGAGATGATGAAGATTGGAGGGTGAGAAGAGAAGAGAGAGATGGGAGGAATGGAGGATTGAATGGAGTGAAAATAAAAATTCCAAAATTCCTTGGCAATAATGATCCGGAAGAGTATTTTGAGTGGGAGATGAAAGTAGAACAAATTTTCTCATGCCAACATTTTGAGGAAGAAAGGAAAGTTACTCTAGCAACTTTGGAGTTTGGTGGTTATGCTTTGACATGGTGGAACCAAATTCATGGGGATATAGGGAGGATGAGGAGACAAAGAGTAAATTCTTGGGATGAATTGAAGGCATGCTTGAGAGGAAGATTTGTTCCAGCTTATTATGCAAGAGAAGTCCATAACAATCTTCAAAGACATTTCCCAGGTTACAAGAGTGTTGATGAATACTATAAGGAAATGGAATTGATGATGATAAGGGCTGAAATTGTGGAGGTTCAAGAAGCAACAATGGCTAGGTTTCTTCATGGCTTGAATAGAGAAATTCAAGATGTGATGGAGCTACATTCATATGCAACAATTGAGGAGCTAGTCCACAAATCTCAAAGGGTGGAGCAACAACTAAAGAGGAGAAAAGCTTCCAAATTCTCCAAGGGGGCTGCAACTTCCAGCTGGAGGGACAAGCCTAAAAAGGAGGTTTCTCCTAAGAAAAATAAATAAGTAAAGGTGGAGAGCCCAAGGAAAAAAATTGTGGAGCCAACTCCAAGAAGATCAAGCAATATCAAGTGTTTTAAGTGTCTTGGCAAGGGACACATTGCTTCTCAATGTCCTAACAAGAGAACTATGATTTTGCTTGAGGATGGAGGCATAAGAAGTGAGTCTTCAAGTGACTCAAAGAGTGCTTCAAGTGAAGAAGAAAAGGAACTCACACTAGTAGAGGCGGAAGAGGGTGATCTCTTGATGGTAAGGGGAATGTTGAGCAATTTTTGCCTAGAAAAATAGGAGACTCAAAGAGAAAATATTTTTCACACAAGGTGCTTGGTTAAAGACAAGGTATGCTCAATTATCATTGATGGTGGGAGCTGTACCAATGTTGCTAGTACAAGACTTGTGGAGAAATTACACATGCCAACCACAAAGCATCCAAAGCCATATAAGCTACAATGGCTTAGTGCAAGTGGAGAAGTGGTGGTAAATTCTCAAGTGCTCATTCCTTTTTCTATTATGCTTATCATGATAATGTTCTTTGTGATATTGTTCCAATGGAGGCGGGTCATATACTTCTTGGTAGACCATGGCAATATGATAGAAAAGTAATACACAATGGCATGGAGAACAGTTTTGAGTTTGAGCACCTAGGCAAGAAAATTATTTTGAGGCCTTTGACTCCTAGACAAGTGTGTGAGGATCAAATAAAGATGAAAGAAAGGAGAATTGAGGAGTTGAAAAAAAATACTGCACCTAAAAAAGAGAAAAAAAGTAAGATGTCAAAGAAAAAAAATAGTGAGAAAAAAGGAAAAGAAAATGAAAACAAAAAAATTCATGGGATTAAAGAGAGCTTGTTCTTGAGAGGAAAAGATGTCAAAAGAGTGTTATTAGCAAGACAACCTCTTCATTATATGGTTTCTAACTCTCTTTGTTTACATGTTGAAAAGGAAGGAGGAAATCTGCCCAAAGTTATGCAATCTCTTTTGGAGGAATATGCAATCTCTTGGAAGCAAGAACATGAAATTGCTTTCCAAACTTTGAAGGATAAATTGTCTTATGCACCTATTCTTACATTGCCTAATTTTAATGCTTCTTTTGAATTGAAATTTGATGCATCTAATATAGGCATTGGAGGGGTTGTGATTCATGATAAACATCCTATTTCTTATTTTAGTGAGAAATTAAAGGGTACATGTCTAAACTATTCCACTTATAACAAAGAGTTGTATGCATTTGATAGAGTCTTGAAAACTTGGCAACATTATCTTTTACCAAAGAAATTTGTGTTCCATAGTGATCATGGGTCTATTGATTATTTGAAAAGTCAAGGCACACTCAATAAGAAACATACTAAGTGGTACATCAAGGGCAATTTGAGGACTTCGGAGGAGTGTCTACCTCACATTGAGTTTGCTTACAATAGAATAGTTCACAAGACTACTTCTTTATCTCCTTTTGAAATTGTTTATGGCTTTAATCCTTTAACTCCTCTTGATTTATTGCCTTTACCTAACACTTATTCTATGATTAATCATGATGCTTTGTCTAAAGCTTCTTATATTAGAAAGTTGCATGAACAAGTGAAGGCCAATGTGGAGAGAAAGATGGAACAATATGCACAGCAAGCCAATAAACACAAGAAGCAAATGATCTTTAATGAAGGAGATTTAGTGTGGCTTCATTTAAGAAAGGATAGATTTCCTCATGAAAGGAAATCCAAGCTTCAACCTAGAGGAGATGGACCTTTCAAGATTCTAGAAAGGATCAACAACAATGCTTACAAACTTGAATTGCCTAGTGAGTATGGTGTGAGTAATATTTTCAATATTTGTGATCTTTCTTTGTATGATGTAGGTACAAATGAGGAGGCAAACTTGAGGACAAGTTCTTTCCAAGAATGAGGGTATGATGGAGGTCCAAGTTAAGCCAAAGGTCTAGAAGGGGAGCTTGAAGCACTTCCTTTGGTGAGCCTCAAAGGACCAATGACAAGAGTTAGGACTCAAGCACTTCAAGACCATATTCAAGCCAATTTGGACAAGCATGAAGTTGCACACCATATCAAGGATGACAAGAGATGGATTTTGATGTCTCAAATCCAATTTAATTCAATAAATTCCAACACTTGTTAGAAGAATTCAATAAAACATTTGTAAATCAGTTGCTACTGCTTTAATCGATTATTTTGGCTTTATAATCGATTACAGGATGTTTAGAAGCAATTAGAAATAAGCCTTTACTGCTTTAATCAATTATTTCGTCGAAATAATCGATTACCAGAATGTCAGTGTTAAGCAGGAATCATGACCTTACTGCTTTAATCGATTATTTAGCTAGTGTAATCGATTATTTCAATTTTTGACTGATTTAATCGATTACAATAGCGAATTAATCGATTATAGCAGTCTGAGATGGCCACTGCACATTTTTGGGAAGCCAAAGGTCACTTAAGTAAAGCTTGTCTTACAAGCTACGTTTGGGCTTCATTTTAATTTGCATTTACATTACATTTAGTGTCATTTAGCTTATTAATTTGTGGTCTATATAAACCACTCACAAACTGAATGTAGGGATCTTTTTGATGATTAATACAATTTCTGAATTGTGGTGAGAGTTTCCTCTCTTGTTCTTCTTCAAGAACTTCTTGTTTCTTATCAATGGCCTCCCAGCTATTGTGGTGATTCTTGCAAGACTTATTGGAACTCCTATTCCATGGTGTCATTTCCAATTCATTCCTATTCTTCTTCCACAATCCATTTCTGAAAATTAGAAAACATAAATAGCCTCACTCAAGAGAAAAGCTGAATGTTCTGTATGAAGTTCAATTGAAGAGTGACTTCCATTGCAAGGAAGATCAGGGCAAAAGGTGCTAAGATTCAGGTCAATAGCACATCAAAAACCGAGCCTGGGCCGGGCCAGCCCCCTGGGCCGACAACCCACTAATAACATTTACAATACACAAGTAATATGCGCCTGGCTGCCTCTAAGACTGCTACACATTTTAGTCTTTGCTTTACTTACACTTACTGCTAATAAAAATAATAAAAATTTAGAAAGATATTATTAAATATTGAGTGGCTGAGAGTGAGAGAGGGAGGCTGAGATTATAGATTAGTGAGAGTCTGAGAGAGAAGAGAGTGAGAGACTGAGAGTCGAAAGAGGCAGAGAGCTTCCACCTTCCGTCCGAGCTTCCGGCTTCATCATCGTCGTCGACCCGACAACCTCTGCACCTTCGTCATCGTCTGAGCTTCCGCCTGCAGTGACCTCTATTTTTTCGTAATCGAGCTCTGCACTTCATCATCGACTAATCGCAACGTCGTCACTTTGTTGTTTGATGATCCCTTCTGGTAACTTTCCTGGCACACCTTTTTAGCTTTCTCTGTCACTTTGTCCTCATACTTGTCCACTTGATAAGGGTTAGGATTTTTATTGGTGGATTCTCTTTGGTAGCCAGTGGACACTGGAGTGACTAGATAGTTTATTCAGTGTCTTTTTGGTAGGTATATGGAGAGGGCAGGGAGTCTCCTTTTATGTTATTTTATTTGTCTTTGTTTGATGCCATGTGTATTAGTGTATAGAGCTCATGTCGTTGTTCTTCTTTTTTGTTTTTCTTCAATGTCTTCTTTCGTCCTCTAGGATCAGTTGCTTGGAAAACATTGACAAGCTCTGCAATTTATATTTCTAAAAAATCTTTAAAAACTTTGACAGGAGATTTTCAACTCAAACCTCTCCGGAAGACACACCAAAATTTTTGACACAACGCATTGATCTTGAGCTTTTCACCAAGCAACCTAATTTGTGTAACACAGAATTCTAATTTGATAGTCAAATGATGATTTTCCAATACTCTGCTATAAGGGTTGAAAATATTGATATATGTATAAACATACAAAATTACACCAAATGATTTTCTCGAGACAATATGTATGTGCAGAAGTTTTCATAATACACTGATTTGTTAGCCAATTTACATTGAATATTGAAAATTCCATTTTTAATAACAAGGTTTAACTAATAGACTATTGTTATCCTTTATTTTCCTTTTGTTATTTCTTTCCTCATCATAGCAAAGGCCAAGAAGAATCTAAATGCTTGTTGGATGTTAATAATATGCTTCTATGTTGTAGGATCAAAGAAGCAAGGATATTGAGGACGTCTTGATTCTTTCTGGAGATCACCTTTACCAAATGGACTATATGGCCTTTGTTCAAGTAAGCCATTGTGCCATCCAATCAAAAAATTGCTTGCCACACATTGTAACTTTTTAATAATTTCAACATTCATACGATTCGATATGCATGATCACCAATATGTATAGCTTGAAATCATAATGGCTCATTGCTTATTAGCATACAAACATACCCTTCGCACTTGAGAGATCCTTTGTGATTGCTAATATAATCAAATGATCAATGTATGCAAGCTAAATCTGAATAAGAAACTAACATTATTTTAGCTTTGCAAGGACTAAAGCCCACAAGGAGAAATCAACCTAAAACAATAGCTGACTCAAGAATTTGTGTATCTAAGCTTAAAAATGTTTATCATATATTACTGATTAAAACTTTATTGGGCAACCATGATAGCCGTGCCTCAGATTTTGGTCTGATGAAAATAGACAACAAGGCAAGGATCATTTCATTTAGTGAAAAGCCCAAAGGAGAAGAGTTGAAAGCAATGGTAAGCCTCATGTTTCTTACACTGTAACACTACAAAATGTTTCAAGAATTAGATTCAGTGCTAATAGCCTAATACTGCTTTATAATTTAGCAAGTAGATACTAGATACAACCATTGCAAGACATCCCTTCTCAAGTTCAGTCCCACTTTTAGCAATTTTTTTTGTCTTTTTTTAAAAAAATTAACTTATTTATTTATTTATTTTATAGGTGGGCTGGCCCGCTGGCCCACCAACCCACCTTAAAGTGGGGTGGGCTAACATTTCCAGCCCACTTTGCAAAAGTGGGCCAGCCCGGCCTGGCCCACATTTTTGGTGGGCTAGGGCCAGCTCGACCCATTTTTGGTGGGCTGGCCCACTTTGCCAACCCTACACATGGATATGGCATGGTGAATTGACAAACATGCAGAGGAGGTCGCAAACTAAACTACTTGATGTTGACATCGGAGATCGATTAGAGGATATGATTTGTGATCTGGGACATGAGTCTTTTCAGCAAGCACATGCCCCTATGTATGATACGTTGGAAAGTGATTCGAAGAAATCGTTGTATCCAGGGTGCAGAAGAAATCGTTGTATCCAGGGTGCAAAGATTCGTTGACATTGTTGTCAGCGGTGTTAAATCTGGTTAATGTCAAGACCAAATATGGGTGGAGTGACAAAAGCTTTAGCTCACTGCTTTAGGTAGTTTAGGATATGCTTCTAGATGAAAACACGTTGCCAAGAAGTTACTATCAAGTGAAGAAGATACTTTGTCCGATGGGTATGGAGTATCAAAAAATTCATGCATGTCCTAATGATTGCATATTGTACAAAAATGAATTTGAAGAAATTCATAAATGTCCCAAGTGTGGGGTTTCACGGTACAAAGTGAAGGACGATCACGATTGTAGTAGTGATGAGAGCACAAAGAAAGGCCCCCCCGCGAAGGTGTTATGGTATCTTCCGATTATTCTAAGGTTTAAGCATTTGTTTGCTAATGAAGATGACGCAAAAGACCTTACATGGCATACATATGGGAGAAACTGTGATGGATTGCTCCGCCACCCAACAGATTCCTCCCAATGGAAGAAGATTGACCGTTTGTATCCGGAGTTTGGCGAAGACCCAAGAAATCTTAGGCTTGCACTTGCCAGTGATTGAGTGAATCCCTGCGGCAGTTTAAGTACTCAGCACAGTTCGTGGCCTGTTTTGCTAGTCATTTACAACTTGCCTCCTTGGTTGTGCATGAAGCGAAAATACATGATGTTGTCTACGATGATATCGGGCCCAAGACAGCCAGGAAATGACATTGATGTTTATCTTAGTCCCTTGATTGAAGACTTGACAAACTTATGGGACGATGGGGTTTCCGTGTTTGATGGGTATCGAAAGGAGACATTCAAGTTGCGTGCAATGCTATTTTGTACCATTAATGATTTTCCAGCAAGACTCAAGCTACGTATAACTTAAACATGGAAGAAAAATAGTTTAGACTCGCCACAATCGTTTTCTGAAACCTTATCACCCTTATCGATGATTGAAAAAAGCATTTAATGAAAGTTAAAAGCATGAAACTGCACTGATTCCGTTAACCGATGAACAGGTTCTTGAGAGGGTTCAAGACATCCATACTGTATTTGGAAAGACCCAAAAGAAGCTGAAAGGTAATACTTGCATATGGAAGAAGAGGTCGATATTGTTTGATCTTCCATACTGGTATGATCTAGATGTTAGACATTGTATCGATGTTATGCATATGGAGAAAAATGTGTGTGACAGTGTCATCAGCACGCTTCTTAACATTTAAGGCAAGACAAAGGATGCTTTGAACACTCATCAAGATCTTGCTGAGATGGGTATACGTGAGAAGTTACATCCTAGGTCTGATGGTAAGAAAATATACTTGCCTCCAGCATGTCACACTTTGTCAAGAAAGGAGAAGATAAGTTTTTGTCAGTGTCTGCGCCAAGTAAAAGTGCTACAGGGATACTCTTCAAATATTAAGAGCCTTGTGCAGGTCAAGGATCTGAAACTAATTGGGGTTAAAGTCTCATGATTGCCACGTCTTGATGCAACAGCTGTTAGCCGTGACGATTCAAGAAATTTTTCCTAACAAAGTAAGGCATGCTATAACTTGCCTGTGCTTTTTCTTCAATGCCATTTGTAGCAAAGTCGTGGATCCTGTAAAGTTAGATGACTTGGAAGAAGAGGAGGCAATTATCTTGTGTCAGTTGGAGATGTATTTTCCTCCTTCATTTTTCAACGTAATGGTTCACTTACTTGTTCATCTGGTCAAGGAAATTAAATTGTATGGTCCCGTTTATTTACAGTGGATGTACCCGGTCGAGCGATACATGAAGATCTTGAAAGGGTATACAAAGAATCTACACCGTCCTAAAGCATCCATAGTTGAAAGGTACATTGTAGAAGAAGCTGTAGAATTTTGTTCTGAGTACCTTGAAAAGGCAAGACCTGTTGGGCTTCCCGAGGTTCGGCATCACGACAAAGTCGCAGGTAAGGGTTCACGAGGGCTGCATGTTATAACGCTTGGTTTACAGGAATTGCAACAAGCTCATTTGTATGTCCTGAATAACAGTAATGAAGTCCTGCCATACATAGTTCATCATGAAGCGTTAGTGAAGGAGGGTAATCCAAGAATGACAAAGAATATGTTGTTGAAAGAGCATAGTAAGACTTTCCTAAATTTGTTTAAAGATACAATATTTATCGATGAATCCTCCTATGAAACAGTGAGGAAGTTAGAAGATGGGCCTAAAAGAAATGTTATAAGTTGGCAGGGATACGATATCAACAAGTACTCGTTCTACACTAAACAACAAGATGATAAGAGCATAATGCAAAACAATGGGGTTAGCCATAGGGCTGAGTCACATCACTTGTGCATGACCATAATCCACGTTTGGCGTGCATGCCTTACTTTGGAGTCATTGATGACATCTGGGAGCTTAATTATGTTAAATTCATTGTGTGTTTTCTAGTCTAAGTGGTGGATATCAATAACGGTGTGCAAACCGAGGGTTTGGGATTTACTTTGGTGGATATTAACAAGCTAGCTTATAAAAATGAACCTTTCATCAATAGTGGTGTCCTATCAGCTGAGTACTTAAGAGAAGAAGTGTGCAGTGGAAGCCTATTCATCTCTCTCTTCTATGCGCTTTCCTTTTGCTTTTCTCTGTCCTCTCTCTAAAACTCACACCCAGAACCATCCCTCAACCTTTCTGTATTACCTTCAACCCACGAGAATCACCGTCGCTGCTACGAAATCACAACGTTGAGAGGGACCTCGTGGTCGGAACGGAAACACAGAACAACACGTCGTGTAGCTGCAAAACGAACCTCTAGTTAGGTAAGGGGAGCTTATCATGTCTGATAATAGTTTCAGGTAGGATGGTTGAGGACCAGAGAGTCAGACCAGAGTGCTGGCTGCATGTCCTATGTGTGTGTTGTTTTCCAGAAGGCTATGTGTGTATTATTGTATGAGATGAGTTACATCCTGTGTTCCTTGGTTGGTTTTCGTGTTGATGTTAATGATGTTCTGGTGTGCTATTCTGGAAAAGGGGGAGTTGATGTTGTAAGAACTCTTTGTGCATGTGTGTGGAGTTGGCATTTTGATGCTGAAAAGCTCCTAAAACACTTTACAGAAGTGTTCGTGAAGGTGCTGAGTACCGGGTAGGGTTAGACCGAGTGGTATGTATATATATATATATATATATATGTATATATATATATATATATATATATATATATATATATATATAGGGTTAGACCGAGTGGTATGTATATATATATATATATACGTGCTTGTGATGTCGGCTGCCGAGATGGGTTGGTCGTGTTGTATATATACGTGCTTGTGATGTCGGCTCCCGAGATGGGTTGGCCGTGTTGTATATATACATGCTTGTGATGTTGGCTGCCAAGATGGGTTAGCCGTGTTGTATATATACATGCTTATGATGTCGACTGTCGAGATGGGTTAGCCGTGTTGGATATGTATGTGCTTGTGATGTTAGCTACCGAGATGGGTTAGTCATGTTGTATATATGTGTGCTTGTGATGACGGCTGCCGAGATGGGTTGACCAAGTTATATATATATATATATATATATATATATGTTGTATTTGTGGATTTTCGTTGAAGACAGCCTATGTGATGGCTTGAGACGTTTTGTACCTTGGTAGAGCCATGGTGAGAAGCTAGGTATAAACACATGGGATGTCGGGACTGAGTGGTGGACCTTGCAAAGACCACGGTCAGTACATCAGTGAGCCTGTGTTGGGGTGGCCCTCGTTTGGGGCAGTGTGTATGTAACATGGGAGGGTATGGAGATCCCAGCCAGGGTGAGAAGTTATTGTGCTAGGCCATACGTTGATGGTACCCATAAGAGACATACGTGTTTGTAGCCCATGTTGGGGTGGCCCCCGTTTGGGGCAATGTGTATGTAAACATGGGAGGGTATGAGATCCCAGCCAGGGCGAGAAGTTTCTGTGTCGAGCCATACGTTGATGGCGCCCATGAGAGACATACTTCATTTGCATGATGAAAATAGGATGATTAACTGCAATAGTATGAGAAGTATTGGGGGGCCACGTCTGTTGGGAGATCCTTATGACACCCGTTTGGCTGATCACCACGGGGGGAGGAGGGGGGTGAGTCCTGTGCACGACAGAGTGACCCCGACATCAACTGCAGCTATCATTTGGACCATGGATTTGGCCTATTTTCGAGATGGTACCACATTGCATGATGAGAGTTGAGTCAGGAGCATGCGTTCATGTTAGACATTATACATTGACTTGTGGATTATCCCTTGATGCATGTTCGTGCTAGTCGTGCGTTGATATAATTGAATGTGATAGTGATATTGTGTCGCTTGGATTGTTTTTCCTTGATCGATGTTATCCTTTGCTTGTATTTTGCATGATGAACTAACCCTTGCTTTGTTATGCCTTGTCATTTGGTACCTGTGATGATTGCAAACCTGGTTCGTGTGAGCAGATGGATAGCACTAGGTGATCCGGGAAAATGACAACTTTTTAGTTAGAGCCGCCGAGTTGCCGGGATGTCGATGTGATGGATCCCGAGCAGGGGTGATATTTTGCTGAATACACCCCTGGTTTTGAAGGCATTGTTTCATATGTTAAGTTTTCCTTTACTTGAATGTCATTTAACTCAACCACATGAGAAGGATCGTAGACATACTTACGGAGTTGGGACACATGAAATACATTGTGAAGATTAGAAAGGAATGGAGGTAATGCAATTTGATATGCTACAGGACCGACTCTTTTGAGTATTTGGAAGGGACCAACAAAACGAGGTGTGAGTTTTTGAGATTTCAATGCTCTGCCAACCCCAGTCCATGGAGTAACTCTCAAGAATACATGATCACCAACCTCAAATTCTAGGTCTTTCCTCCTCTTGTCATGATAAGTCTTCTGCCTACTCTGAGCAATTCTCATTCTCTCTTGGATCAACTTGACCTTCTCAGTGGTTTGTTGTACCACTTCAGGTCCTAAAATGAGGTTCTCTCCAGGTTCTAACCAACACAAGGGTGTCCTACACCTTCTACCATACAAAGCTTCGTAGGGAGCCATGCCAATGGAAGAATGAAAACTATTGTTATAGGTAAACTCTATCAATGGAAGAAAACTCTCCCAATTGCCCTTTTGTTCCAAAACACACGCCCTTAAAAGGTCCTCTAAAGACTGAATGGTCCGCTCAGTCTGTCCATCAGTTTGAGGGTGATAGGCTGAACTTAGCCTAAGCATTGTCCCCAAAGCTTTATTTAAACTTTCCCAAAATCTAGTGGTAAATCTAGGATCTCTGTCAGATACTATACTAGACGACAACCATGCAACCTGACAATTTCACTAATATACAGGGAGGTCAACTTTTTTAAGGAGAACCTGATATTAATGGGGACAAAGTGAGCAGATTTGGTCAATCTGTCAACAATAACCCAGATAGAATCTAAACCTCTCGGGGTTCTAGGTAATCTTACAACAAAATTCATAGAGATACTATCCCACTTCCACTGGGGTATCTCTAAAGTTTGCAACTTCCCTGAGGGTCTCTGATGTTCTATCTTTGCCTTCTAACAGACTAAACATGCATATACAAAATCACTAACCTCCTTCTTCATGTTTGGTCACCAAAATATTGCCTTAAGATCTTGATACATCTTGGTGGCACCAGGGTGGATACTCAAACTACTCCTATGTCCTTCCTCCAAAATCATTTTCCTAAGCTCAGATACATTGGGAACACAGATTCTATATTGAAACCTCAAGACTCCATCTAATCCCACATGAAAACTATTAGCTTTCCTTGCCACTATGGCTTCTAACTGAGTCTTCAGAAAAGGATCTGACTTCTGGCCCTCTCTGATCTCTCCTAGCAAACTGCTAGTAACCTTCAAAGCTCCTAGTCTCACACTATTAGGGGTTACCTCACACACCAGGCTAAGGTCTCTAAACTGTTCTAGGAGGTCCAATTCCCTAACCATCAAAGTAGATATATGCAAGGATTTCCTACTCAAAGCATCAGCCACTACATTGGCTTTGCCAGGGTGATAGCTAAACTCAAAATCATAATCCTTAAGAAACTCTAACCATCTCCTCTGACACATGTTCAACTCTTTCTGACTAAACAGATATACTTAAGGCTTTTATGATCACTAAACACTTCAAACTTAAAGCCAAAAAGATAGTGCCTCCATATCTTAAGAGTAAACACTACAGTAGCTAATTCCAAATCATGGGTAGGATAATTCCTCTCATGTGTCTTGAGTTGCCTACAGCAGCTAACACAACAATCACATCAAACATCTATTTTCAAATTATCAAAATTTCAGGGTGTTACACGTTACACACAATCCTAGAAGACAAAATAGAGATGAGGAAGATTGAAGGCATAGGAGAGAATGGATAGAAGAAAGAGAAGGGAGGAATAGAGGATTGATTGGAGTGAAAATAAAAATTTCAAAATTCTATGGTGATTATGATCCCAAAAAATACTTTGATTGGGAGATGAAAGTAGAACAAATTTTCTCATGCCAACAACTTGATGCAGAAAAGAAAGTGATTCTAGCAACTCTAGAATTTGGTGGCTATGCTTTGGTGTGGTGGAACCAAATTCAAATGGACATAGGGAGGTTGAGGAGAGGAAGAATACATGGCTGGAATGACTTGAAGAGATGCTTGAGAGAAAGATTTGTTCCAACTTATTATGCAAGAGAAGTCCACAACAAGCTCCAAAGACATTTCCAAGGCTACAAGAGTGTTGATGAATACTATAAGGAAATGGAATTGATGATGATGAGGGCTGAAATTGTGAAGGTCCAAGAAGCAACCATGGCTAGGTTCCTTCATGGCTTGAATAACGATATGCAAGATGTGATGGAGCTATATTCTTATGCAATAATTGAGTAGCTAGTCCACATAGCTCAAAGGGTGGAGCAACAACTAAAAAGGAGAAAAGTTTCCAAAACCAATGGGGCTGCAAATGGGGTTGCAACTTCCAGCTGGAAGGACAAGCCTAGGAGGGAGGTTTTTCAAGAGAAAAATAAAGAAGAAAAGGTGGAGAGCTCAAACAAAAAAATTGTGGATCCAACTCCAACAAGATCAAGTGACTCAAATAGTTCTTCAAGTGAGGAAGAAGAGGAAATTACACTTGTAGAGGCCGAAGAGGGTGATCTCTTGATGGTAAGGAGAATGTTGAGCAATTTTTGCCTAGAAAAAGAGGAAAATCAAAGAGAAAATATTTTTCACACAAGGTGTTTAGTTGAAAAGAAAGTGTGCTCACTTATCATTGATGGAGGCAACTGCACCAATGTGGCTAGTACAAGGCTTGTTGAGAAGTTACACTCGCCAACTACAATTGCTTAGTGAAAGTGGAGAAGTTATGGCAAATTATCAAGTGCTCATTCTTTTTTCTGTTATTGCTTATAATGAAGTTCTTTGTGATATTGTACCTATGGAGGCTGGTCATTCCTTGTTGGTAGACCATGGAATATGATAGAAAAGTGATACATAATGGCATGGAGAACACTTTTGAGTTTGAGCCCTTAGGCAAGAAAATTATTTTGAGGCCTTTGACTCCTAGACAAGTGTGTGAGGATCAAATAAAGATGAAAGAAAAGAGAATTGAGGAGCTGAAAAAAAATACTGCACTTAAAAAAAATCCTGCACAAAAAAGGGCAAAGAAAGTGAGCTTCCAAAGAGAAAAACTAGTGAGAGGAAAAGAAAAGTGGAAGAAAATGAGAGCAAAAAAATTCATGAGATTAAAAAGAGTTTTTTCTTAAGAGGTAAAGAAGTCAAGAGAGTGTTATTAGCAAGAAAACCTCTTCATTATTTGCTTTCTAACTCTCTTTGTTTAAATGTTGAAAAAGAAAAGAAACTATGTGTTCCTAAAAGCTCTTTGAGAGAACTTTCATGAGGGAAGCTCATGAGAACAATTTCATAGGACACTTTGGTGTAGGTAAAACTTTGGTTATTTTACATGAACCTTTCTATTGGCCAAATATGAGGCATGATGTGCATAAGAAGCTTGTATCTCAATGTATTACTTGTCATAAAGCTAAATATAGATTAATGCCTCATGATTTATATACATCTTTTCCTATTCCTAACTCCCATTGGGTTGACATTTCTATGGAGTTTGTGTTTGGTCTTCAAAGATCCAAGAGGGGAAAAGATTTTATCTTTGTTGTTGTTGATGGGTTCTCAAAGATGGCACACTTCATTCATTGTCACAAAAGTGATGATGCTTGTGAAGTAGTCAATCTCTTCTTCAAGGAAGTGGTGAGATTTCCTCCATGGAAGCAAAAGAGATACACACACAAGTGGAAAAGCTACATCATCATCAACAATGCTTACAAACTTGAGTTGCCAAGTGAGTATGGTGTGAGTAATACTTTCATTGTTTGTGATCTTTCTTTGTATGATGTAGGTACAAGTGAGGAAGCAAACTTGAGGTCAAGTTTCTCTCAAGAAGGAAGGGATGATGGAGGTCCATTGCAAGCTAAAGGTCTAAAAGGAGAGATTGATGCACTTCCTTTGGTGAGCTTTAAAGGACCCATGACAAGAGCTAGAACCCAAGCCCTTCAAGATCACATCAAGGCTAACTTGGACAAGCAAGAGGAAGCACACCAACTTAAGGATAACATGGGTTGGATTTTAATGTCTCAAGATAAATTTAATTCCAATTAAATTCAGCACTTGATAGAAGCAAAAGTATAAACAATAAAAAAAGGCTTTTTAGTGCAATTATGTAAAGAGGTGTAGGTGCACTTGTGTGTAATTTGTGTAGCAACTTAGTAAATTAGTTGGTTGCACTTAGAAGCTAAAAATACTGCACCTTTTACAAAAATGGGACAGCCAAGGGTTACTTAGGAGAAGCTTGCACCACAAGCTTCATTAAGCTTGCTTTAGGCTCTTTTAGTGTGCACTACTTCATTTGAATTGTCATTTCATATGCATTAGCTTGTAATTTCATGGCCTTTATAAAGTGCCCAAAACTGAATGTAGAAAAAAAATTTGTTCATTAATACAAATCTGAAGTTTGTGTGAGTTTCTCTCTTGTTATTGTGCAAGAACTTCTTGAGTCTTATCAATGGCTTCTCAATGCTATTATGGTGATTCTTCCTAGACTTATTGGAGAGCTTCTCCATTGTGTCTTCCATCTTCACCTCTAACCTTTCTTCCATCTTCCATTTCTGCCATTAAAGCTTCCAAACAGCCACATGTTTCATGTGAAATGCTGGACAGCTTGTGTGTTCTTGAAGTTTGCTTCAAGATTGGGTGGGTTTCATTGCAAGGTAGATTTGGGAAAATTCATGTCTAATGGGTTTAAACATACGTCAATATCATATCATATTAATATAATCATCAACATAATTCATTTCAATATCATCATCAACATCACAAACAATCGCATTCCACATCTATACATATAACATATGCCTGAGATTCACATTCCCCAGGTCTTCAGACAACACAAACCTCAGTCATTCATAATTCATAATACCATGAGACTGGTATTTTAGGAAAATTCTAAATTAAAGAGGAGAACTATAATATACAAAACAAACTCGTGCCCATTTAAAAATTTAATAAGGAATTAAATCAGAGAACATATTATAAAATTTTGGGCAGAGTCTTCATAAGCGTTTGTCGTGTGGCTTCAAAACAATTAAACTAAGCTAATTCTGTAGCACAGGATTAACCTAGGTCAACTCAGACACAATAAATATGGTTCCAACTTCAATTCACTAATAAATAAAAGGGGGATTTTTGTTGAACAGTTTGCATGCGCTAAATGAAAATTGCAAAAACACAAACTACAATTAAAGATCAATGCAGAAACTAACAGAATTGATAACGAGTAATGTAAAACAGATTAAAGAGCATCAATCCAATTCACCAAACCAAGCTATTCAAATCATCATCGTTCTCATAAATTTATCCTATTGTGAAAGTTCATTCAATTTCATTAGAAGCAGTTCAATCGAATTAACCCCTAAATTAATTGAAACCACAACCCTAATTGAAATATCATCCAATTAATCTGTGATTTATATTCAAAATTAGGAAATGAATCCATAACCTAATATGCTTTCAATCCTAAATGCATTCATAATCATGAAAACATAATAGCAATTGAAGAAGAAAGTGAACATTCACACATAATTCAAAATACTAAACCAGAACTCAAATTCTTCTCTTGCTTGGGTTGGATCTTTGGATTGATTGATTATTTAGCCTTCCATGATCATCATCAATGAAAGCCCCATGAAATAAGTTCATGAAAATGGAAGAAGGGAAAACAAAAAGAAGAACAATGAAGAACAAGGAAGAACAGTTGAGAGAAAATAAGAGAAAGAGTTTTGATTCTAAAAACTTAAAAAGAGAAATGTAAAACTGTTTGTAAAAAATGAAATGTAATGTAATAATTCCTCCTAATATCACTAATATATAGTGACTAAGTCTGAAGAAAAGAATGGGCCATGACAACCCATCAATTCTAATTATTTATGCTATTTACACCAATAAAAGTCCAACTCGCAGCCCAAAAATACAAGTGCAGTGGTTCTAACTTCAAAGCCTAAAATGACCCTCCAAATGACAGAATTGGCCTCGGCTTATTTCTGGTAAACTTGTAGATTTTTTCATTATCTTTCCAAGGACTACAAGAAATCTCAATTTGAAGTTCCGTAGAGCTCTGTAGGTCCTATACAAGGTAGATACGTCAAGTGAGCATAAAATCTGAAAATACGCAACAATTAGCAATTAAGCCCACTAACTTGGCTAAGACAAAAACTGAATTAGAATGGGAAAATAAAAGTCCAAGAGAAGTCAAATAAGCTAAGAATGATAGAAAAATATTTAACTAAAGGCACTCCATCAAGTCTCCTCTATAATTAAGACTTTTCCCAAAAAA
>QARZ01039710.1:0-14830 GCA_013407115.1 Glycine latifolia
GGAGCCTTGTCTCCCACCGTCGACTTCTTCTCCTCTGCGGGCTTCTTTTCCGCTGGCTTCTTCTCTGCCTTTGGTGCCATCACGATCTCTCAATTGTTGCAATGGAAGAAGGGTTTTGAATTGGTAATTGGAATTGATAGAATGAAGAGTTGGTGAAGTTGTGAATGAGAAGTGGCTGCAGCGGTTATTAATATGGAAAAGGTTTACGTGTTCTTATTGGATAGGTACGTTTTGCGCGGATCGGTGACGTGGATTTTACATTTTTGTAGACTGAGATGCAGATTGATGACTGGAGATCGATGAACGGCTGAGATGTTTTTGTCTTTTTCCTCATAACTGGAATCTCCCTTTTTACACTTCTCAGTTTTGGTTGCGCGCCCAAATGGGCATCTCCCTCCCATTCATTAAGGATTTACTTGCTCGGCTTACCTTTGAAATCAAACGAAACTTTAAAATATGATTAGTAATTTAAATTAAGACAATACTAATAATTCCTTCAGTGAAGAATGTTAAAAATATATTATTATAGTGATTTTAATAAAAAAAATATATTTAATTGATTTTAATAAAATATTTTTAATTTTTTGCCCTTTAAACTATGTTCTTTAAAAAAAAATATGTGAATAAATAAAAATAACAGTTAAAGTATTTTTATTTTATTTTATTTTTTAGTAAATATCTAACTGATACTCATGAATAATTGTGCATTTTTTAAGTTTGAGTTGTAGATGTCACGTTATTAACAAATGTAAGAATTCTTACAACTTCAGTTGATAACTCAAGCTCTTTGGCATGATGTTCTTAATGTTTCCCATTAGTGATTAGTCCATAAAATTTTGTCAAGATTTAAAAAATATTTAATTAGTTCTTAATTATACAAAGCATTCATTTTATTTATTTATGCAGAATGATGATGAAAAATATAAAAGATTAAAATGAATAATTTTGTAAAATAAGAGATTAAGCAAGAGTTCTAAAATCTATAGAGCTAAGCTAAAATGAAAAGTTTGTTTAGGCAAAATCTATCTACTTTTAAGAAAACATGAGCTTATTTTGTCTCTGAATAAAATCATATCTTACACTATGCCTTGAGAGAATTAGGAAAGAGAGGGGAAAGAAAAGAAAAAATTTTAAATTTGAATTGAAAGGAAAGTAAAAAAAAATAAAATTAAAATTTGAATTTCTATATATTAACTTTTCTTTTTTTCTTTTCATTTTCTCTCAATTTAAATAAAATAAATTAGTGTATCACTTTTTTGTGACCGTTTTTAAGTTCATATCATACATGTTCAGTACCAAATCATCCTCTCCAATAACTCCCTCTCATCCACAACCCGTTTTCTAGTCAACCTCTTTCACAATCGACCATTGCAATCAATGTGTCCATCGTCATCAATACCCTTGCCTTGCCTCCCACACTGTCGAGTGCACCTCTATCGCCATCGGGAGGACACCCTAACTAGGGGTGGGCATGGATTGAATTTTTAAGAATCCAATCCATATCAAATTTATATGTATTTAAATGAATTAAATTTTAAATCCACATTCATATTTTTTAAAAAACAATCTAGATTCAAGATCCAATCCATTTAAATGAATATGGATTTGGATATATCCAATTTATATCCACTTAAATGTGAAAAGATTTTTTTTTTTTGCAAATTTTAGTTATTAAATGCTAAAAAGTTAAAATTTAGTACCTGTCCATTTAAGAGTTGTTTTCAACCGACCTTGGTCAACACTATTTTTTTATCGATATTGGTTAGTATATTTTTGACATACTTCAACTAAAACAATTTTGACATATATCGGTCTAGACATTTTTAGAATGACATCAACCAATACTATTTTTTTGTTGACATTAGTCAGTGCATTTTCAGGTGACATTAGTCAATGATGTTTTTGGTCGATCTTAGGTAGGGTTGCTTTTTGGTTGAGGTTGGCCAGGATTTTTAGTTAATGCATTTTTTGGCCGACATTGACTGGGGGTTTTTCGATCAACATAGATCGTGACTAATTTTTGGACGACATTGGTTAGGATTTTTGTGGCTAACATTGATAAGGTTTTTTTTTGCCGATGTCGATCATTGATATTTTTTTGTCAACATTCGTCACAACTTTTTTTTGGTCGACGTTGGCTAGATTTTTTTGCTGATGTTGGTTAAAACTATATTTTTGTTGGCAACAACTAGGATTTGTTGGCCAACATTAACCATGACTATTTCTTTTGATTGACGTTAGCTAGGGATATTTTTTGTTGATATCAACTAGGATTTTTTCGATCAGCGTCAATTGGAAATATATTTTGGCTGACGTCAATTAGTTTTTTTGGCTGATGTCAGTCAATGATTTTTTCAACCGATGTCGACCAAAAAATAGTCTCAAAAATCATAGTCAACGTCAAGTGAAAAACCTACTTGTTGTTGATAAAAAATAATCTCGACAGACATCGACAAAAAAACCTAGTTGAGTCGGCAAAATAAAATAGGATCGACTGATGTCGGCCAAAAAATAGTCTTAACCAATGTTGACTGAAAAACCTTACCAACATTAACTGAAAAATAGGCTCAATGATGACGGCTTAAAATCATCATTAGTTGACGTTGACAAAAAAAATAGTCTCAATGAAAGTTGACAAAAAAAAATAGATTTAAAAATCCAAACAAATATCCAATCCATATCCATTTCATATCCAATTAATTGGATTTGATTTAAAATCCAAAAAAATGGATTTGGATATGAAACTAATCCATTTAAATGGATTTAAAATGGATTAGATTGGATTGGATATAGATTATTTTATGGATATGGACTTTTTTGCCCATCCCTAACCCTAATGTCATTGTGGATTAAGATGTTTATGTTGTCGTTGTTGAGGGGGTGGGCGAGGCGACAGCTCGTGGGCAAAGTGTGGGGCTTATTCATAGAGGTTGGCGAACTTCTTAGGGAAGCTGCAGAGGCAACGAAGATGTTGAGAGGACGTGGTGTCGATGATCTGGATGTTGCCAATGGAGAAGATGTTGTCCATTGCGGTGGTGGTGACAATAGTAGGGTGGTCTAGGTTTTCGGGGCGAGGGTTGTGTGGTCGAGTCATTTCTTATGTTTGTTGTCTCCCATTTTGTTTTTTGCAGGTATTAGTTATTGTTATTTCAAAACAAAATATGAGGCTCTATATGAAGATGATTTGTATTTGTAGGAAGGTCATGTACAATACTAAATCATAGTCGGAGGTGGCAAGGAAAAAACACAATCACCGAAAATTGTTTTCGATGGCAATGATGAATAACAGGTTCTTGGAAGAGGTGTGGGATCCAGTGTTGAATGGCATAATGTAGTAAGATTAGTCTAGCAGTAAAGAATCTTGCTCCATTCTGTACCACCTATAATATTGGTCACCGAAATAATGGTCGAGATAAATGTAAAGTGAATCAAAAATAGATTTCAAATAATCTAATATAAATCTAATCTTAATTTATCTTTTGAAAAGTTCGAGTTCACTCCACACACACTAACTATAAGTAGGTGTCTAAGCCATAAATCTCAATGCACTTGAATTAGACACAGAGTATAAAAGCTTAACAAAATTCATAGTGTCCAAGCCTAAAATAATAGGGGGTGAGTGTTGAATAGCTTGGGTCATTGATGTGTGTCTAGAGTGACAAATAGATAAATTCTAAGTTCTTAAGTGAGTAGTTATTCCGCCTATAAAGAGCCATAGTTAGCAAGTTGTCACTCAAGGTGTTAAATCTTAAGGGCTATCTAAGTCTAGGGTCCAAAAAGGGGGTGTTTTTGTGAGGTTGTTTAAGGTGCAAATATAATCAGTTTGGTCTTTGTATTATCTAACTCAGTGGCTAGGTGTGAAGGTTCAAGACAGGTGTATTAGTGAGGTTGTCGGAGGTGTAAATATAATTAAGTATATCTCTTTACTTGCTACACTTAGTGGAAAATCTCAAGTTGTAGCTCGAGTACTTGATGCACATCAATTGATCAAATCAGTATAAAAATCACAAGTGCACTTTCTTTTAACCTTTATCTTTTTGTATTGTGTTTATCGTCTTGCTTAAGTAGATGTAATATGTTATATACGATAAACGTAGGGTTAGTATAATGTTAGGTAATACTATAACAACTCTATGATAGCAACAAGTATTGTCTTTCTCGTTAACTCATGGTAAAATTAAATATACATGTTTAAAGATTACATACATATTATAGATATATAATGAATGATCAAATTAGACTGATGTAATTTTGATAACTATTACACTATTTTTATAACTTGGTATAAAATGTGATTTTTTTGATCGAATCATTGAATTATAACTACGTATTACCAAGATTATTTGTGTCAAAATTTATCAAAATTGTATAATAACAATAAGATAATCAAATGATTCATATTTTAGTATATTTTCAAATGTTTATATTATATGAAAGAGGTAACAAATGATTTTGGATTAATATGAATTTTTGTATATGTGATCTATGTTAAATGAACTTTCGATCAAATGGTGAGTTTGAAGAAAATATTATCCAGTTGAAAGTTATATAATGATATACCAAAGTTACACCAGTATAATTTGATACCTTCTTTTCTTTCTTTCTCTCTCTTTATGTATATTCCTTTAGGATTAACGATTGTTGGGAACAAACAATTTTCATAGTAACTAATTCACCTCTCTCTTGAATTATTGAGGACATTCGGTTAATAACAATTTTGTGTCCATTGCACAATAAAATGAAAAGTCAAATTATCCTTTTTATATTTATCTCTCTTTCACATGTTCTCCCATTTGTTCTCTATAGCATCTTTGTAGTTGTCTTCCTTCTCACACTTCTACGATGGTTTCCTCCTTTACATGGTTAATTTATTTTGAATCCTCCACACAATAAAGAATTACATTTGCTAATAAAACAAAGCATCTTGTATGCATGGAAGAGTTATTTGTGATGTTCATTGTTGTGCATGATAGATTTGTTGTTTTTTGGAGTTAAGATACCAATTTAAATTGTAAGAAAGGTCTCCGCACTTCCAAAAAGAAATGTTTTCATCCTCTTCTGAACTGCCACTCCTGACCATGCATGGAGAAACACAAATTGTCCTCTAGCCTTCTTTGTCGATTTAGAGGTAAGAAACACAAATTCTACCGATTATTTGAGAATTAGTTCTTGAGGTGAATAATGACCCTTTTGAGTTAGAGCTGAAATTAGGCTTGGGTCCTTTGGAAAAGTATGCTTAAAAAGTTGTTGTGATGAAGGATTAACCTTGAAATATGATTTTTTATGGACTTTGGAATTTGGCTCTGAGAAATGTATGTGTAGGAAAAATGTTGGTTAAATTGGTGATTGTATGACATGCATGAGCCTTGATGCTTGTACAATATGTGCTCTGGAGGCTATATAAACTGTGAAATTGTGTTGAAGTAACCGTTTTAGTCATATTGTTAATCTTTGAGTTTTGGCCTGAATAGAGTACTAAACTCTTTGAATTGTCTTATACAGAGTCTTGGGGAGACTCTAGTGCCTTGGTTAGGTCGAGATAGATCCTATTAAGGGTCTGTAAGTCACCAATTAGGTGACTAGTCCTTATAACTAAGAGATAGTGTAATAAGGGGTTTTAACGATATAGCATAGCATTTCTCATTTTTCTAACGGTTGAGAATCGTTGTTGATTGCTTGTGTACCTTTGTATAGGGCGTGACACCGAGGGTGTCAGTGACGGAAACCACCATTCTGGGATTGAACAGCAGAGCACTGCTTTGTCAGGTAAGTTCTTTGTTCTTGGGAGTGTTTTCGATTGCCTGCGTTCCACCATACTCCGAGTGAGTGATGGTTGCGTACATGATGCATGTGCATTGAATTGGTTGTTACAACTTTCCTCATGATAATATGTATGCATGATTCTATGCTTTGTGTGTATGGTTGCCTTTCGAATAGATCTTCTGACCAGTTAGATAGATATGGACCTCCCTAAGAGTAGAGCGCAACTCCTAGTTTGGTTTGCTCACGTAAAGGGTGAGGATGATCCCTTAAGACCAAGAGATAGATGGTCCCGTCGTGATATAAGCATATTCTTAGAGGTGTCATATACGTGTATCCATGTGTAAAGAGGTAGCTCCCGATAGGATGACACAGATGTGAGTTCCGGCCTCACACTGGGGACTGAGAGTCCCAGATGCTGATGATGATGTATCTTTGGCGGACGTAGTACTGCGGATATATATTAGAGCTAGAGGATGTCTATGTATTGTTGTGAGGGACAGGAGGCCTGGTGATTGTGATGTCTTTGATGTTGTGTATCATGGAAGTAAGCCAGGGGGAAGGAGAAGCCTCCAAGAGCCCTGAGCTTACTGAGATTGTATCTCGCCCCTGTTGGGAATGTTGTTTTACAAGTAAGGATGGAAATAGGTCAGGGCAAGCCAGACTTTGATAGGTTAGAGCCTGACCCGCATCACTATCATTAAGCTTAAGCCTGACTTGTTACCTGTTAAAAATAAGTTATTAAGACCTGAGCCTGGTCTGCATAAAGACCTGGCTTGGCCTGGAAACCTATATACAAAGCCTGATTAAATAAAATAAATAATTAAAAATATAAAATAACATAATAGATATGTTTTTCTTATAAATTATCAAATATGATCCTATAAGTTATAGATATGTTTCTCTTAATCATTTATGAGATTTTCAAGGTGATTTTTTAAAGTGATTGATCATCCACCTTCATAATAAGAAAAAATATTTTTTAAAAAATAAATATATTATTTTTAAGTTTTAATATATATATATATATATATATATTAAATAGGGCAGTCTGATAGGCCTAACATGTTTTTTTTAAAGCTTGAGTCCGGCCTTTTTATTTAAACAGACTTTTCAAAAAGCCTTAGCCTGACCTTTATAATAAACAAGTAAGGCCAGGCCAAAGGCCCCTTATAGGCAGCCTGACCCATTTCCACCCCTATTTACAGGTGATGCTTCTGGCAGAGATAATAGTTCCCAGGACGGGAGGTCCCAGTAGGGACAGTCACTGTATAGCTGCTTGATCAATATTTTGAGAGCATTGTGGCTTATTACTTTTTGTATATGACATTGTTTTGTACCCCTGCGAGGGAAGATATGCGTGTGCATATATTTTGAGTCCTGTATGGATTATGATATTCTGATTTTATGTATTTTGTACCCTCGTGAGGAAGTGATCTGTGAGATTGTGGCACTTGGTGCTTATTCTTTGGTATAGATACAGTGAGTGTCTTTGATGATTTATATGAAAATACATGTGGTTTATTCTCCTGACATATCTGTATAGATATTATTGATGTATCTGTCGTTCTTTATGTTATTTGGATCGATGAGGCTAGCTATAGTGTATTGAAATTCGTATATTTAATTGAGGTTACGTACCATAAGTAATGAATCAAGAAATATGATTTTGAAATTGCTTCCGTGGATTTTAATTAAATTAGTTACCGTGCAAATTTGATTAAGTAATTGTTAATACACCGGATGCATATGAGGTGTTACATGATTAGATTTGAAAAAATTCAATTCATGCTCATCTCAACAAATTGACATGTAAAAATATCTAAAACGAACATTTTTGGTTGAGCCTAAATCAAAGAGGCTCTACCTGAGGTCAAGTTGAAGATGCATTTACAAAAATGACCAAAAATACTATGATTGAGGCCAAGTTGCAAATGCTCTAACTGATGTTGATTTGAAGATGTTGTTGCCAAGACCAAGGTAAAATTACTTATGGGAAGATTGATGGGAATTTTTTTTTATTTGTGGTTTAGAATTGATTTATGGTTTGAAGTCCATTTTAATAAAGAACTGGGATTTTTTTGGCTTCTTGTTGTGTGAGAAGTAATATGTTGCTAGATTTTTTTGCTTCTTGATGCAAGAGAAATAAAGTTTTCGTTTCTTTGCTTAAATTTTTTGAATGTTCCAAAATAAAATAAAATCTTCACTGAAACAATTTGTGATGGGTGAAGGAAATAAGATGAGGTATTTTAGGCTTTAGATAATTAATTTTAAAAATGATATTCTTGTAATTTTTACTTTATTTTCTTGTGATGTCCAATGTTCTTCAAAGATAGAACAATATAAAAATTTGTCTTGTAGCTCAAGTTGTATCTCACGGTGTATCAAATGGACCCTAACCCTTTTTTAATAATTCAATTCATGCCCACCTAACATTGCAAAGTGAAGAAAAACATGAAAAATTTAACTGTATAACAATTTTAGACTCAATACTATTTCAACTTCAAACCATAAACTGGTTTTAAAGGTTTTTTTGGGTTATTCACCAATTTTTGTTTTTGTTTTTGGGCTCAGATTCGGTTCTAAAACTAGTTGTAAACCATAAATCAAATTTAAAATTCGGTTTTAAAACTAAACTGGTTTTTATGGTTTAAAACCGGTTCCTAATCAATTTCAAATAAATCCAAATTATATATTAAGATCCATATCCATTTAAATTAATTTTAATAGTAAATATGTTTAATTGGTTAAGGTCTTCGATTGAGGTGTCTAAAAAAAGTGATGATAGTAAATCTACTCAACTAATTCAACTTAAACAAGAAAAATTACAACGATTTTGTCAAATTTTTTCCTTATCCACAACATGTTACATAATTTATAAAAAATATATAGCAATATTCTTAGATATCTTAGAATTTTTTATTTTTTTTATGAAAGTAGTTGAAGCTATCTCATTCAGAGAACAAACGACCAGGAATTAAGAGAAAATTTAAGCTTGCATCTTTTTAAAAATCACAACATGTTACATGATTTAAAGAAAATATATAACAATTATTATATATCTTAGAAAAGGATTATCAAAGTAATTAAAGCTATCTCATTTAGAGATCTAACAAATCAGGAGGAATCACTTAGATATTGATTGATTTTGTAGTGATTCAATTAAAAAGGTGATTTTTTTATATAATTTATAATAATAATAATTTAAATATTCATATTTTTATACGGATGAAAATAATGTCTAAAATCAATTTTAAGAAAATTATTATTTGTTTCTTATTTATTATTTATTTTCATTAATTTATATTATTGAAATGCTACATTTGATCTCTTGGTTAGTTATTTTGTTAAGATTAGTTATTTTGTTAAGATTATGTGCACTAGAACAAATTTTATTTAATTAGTTAATTTAATCTTAAATATTGGAACATTTGACATTTTTACTTCTATATAGTGATAAATTATTTAGTTTGCAATTTTATGGATGACAAACGACAATCCAATTTTAAGAATGAACATTAACTTTAACCAAAGTTTTTTAGTAGACTCCATTCAGGAGTCCATTGAGTCAACCGTGCCTGAGGAAGCGGAGGGAGGTATCCATTTGGGCGCGCATTGAAAAGTGAAAAGAAGAGAGACTCCAAATTCTAGTCCTGAGGAAAAAGCATCTCAGCCGTCCATCAAACGCCAGGTCATCAATCCGCATCTCAGTCCACTCAATGAGACCCACGTCAACGATCCGCGCGAGACACCCCTAGCCAATAAGAACACGAAAACCTTTTCCTATATTAATCATCGCTGCAACCATCTTTCATTCACAGTTTCACCCACTCTTTATTCTCCCAATCCAAAAACCTAATTCCGTTTGAAACACCAAATCGTGATGGCACCAAAGGCAGAGAAGAAGCCAGCGGAGAAGAAGCCCGCAGAGGAGAAGAAGTCGACGGTGGGAGACAAGGCTCCGGCGGAGAAGAAGCCAAAGGCCGGAAAGAAGCTTCCGAAGGAAGGAGGCGCCGGAGGAGAAGGGAAGAAGAAGAAGAGGAACAAGAAGAGCGTGGAGACATACAAGATCTACATATTCAAGGTTCTGAAGCAGGTTCACCCTGACATTGGTATCTCAAGCAAGGCCATGGGAATCATGAACAGCTTCATCAACGACATCTTCGAGAAGCTCGCCCAGGAATCTTCTAGACTTGCCCGCTACAACAAGAAACCCACCATAACTTCAAGGGAAATTCAGACCGCGGTCAGGCTTGTGCTGCCCGGTGAATTGGCCAAGCACGCCGTCTCCGAGGGTACCAAGGCCGTCACCAAGTTCACTAGCTCTTGAACATTATATCTTTACCTTGCTCTTGTTTTGCTTCGCGTGTATCTGTTAGATCTAGCGACCTATGCTTAGATTTGAACTGTTAACTCTTTTATTATTATTTGTAATTGAAGTATTGGGGTTGGGTTTATCCTGTGTATGGAAATGGTAGAATCGATCGTATAGCGGTAATTTAATACATGAAATGACTGTTTCGAGTATTTTATGTACTCGCGATTCTCTAACTTCGTTCAAGGTCGATATTCCTTTTTAAAATGTTTATTTGTGTGATATTCTTTGTTCAATGTTCAGTATACGACGATGACCTTTAAAAGATTTTCCCGGTTATTTAATTTGGGTGTAAACCGGTAATTATTCTATAAATTGGCTGAATGTTAAATAAAAATAATTTTAAGGGCGGTTGCTAACGTGATATTATAAGTTTTATGAAGACAAATGGAAGAGTTTAAATAGTTATGATGTGATTCAATGGTATAATTAGCTAGGTCCGTTTTCTAGGGAATTTGGTGTTTATGTTTTATCTAGTACTCGGTTTCTTTTGTTCACAGTTTCCAAAAGTATATTCGTAAAAAGTTATTGCTGGGTTGGTTATTGCAGGAATATAAAATGTAAATATAAAAATGGTTAATGAATTGTGTCTAATTATATGGAATGTCACATTAATAAATGACTGTAACGTGATCGCTGTTCATGATTATGCCTCTCTGAAGGTTTTTATTCTGTTAACTTTATTTTACCATGAAATAATCTGTGCATTTGAGATATAGAATGTCACATTATTAATGAAAGTAAGATTCCACAGTATATTTGTCGATGCCTCAAGCTCTTTGGTGTGATAATGCATCTTCATACTTCAATGTTAGAGTAAAGTTCTTGACGTTGTGTGAATTAAGAGTATATTTGTGTTACGGTTCTCAGGCCATGAACGTGTATCAGCAAAAGGATATATATCCTTGCTTGTACGTCAAGCATCAGAATGACTGCTACAACAATTCAGACCTCAACCCAAACATGCGCTCAGTCATTGAGATTTCAAAAAGCTTTTAATTGGTTCTTAATTTTTTAAAACGACATTCACTTTATTTATCTTGGATGCAGAACCACAGTGAAAAAGTATGAAAAGATTAAAATGAATGTCTAAAAGTCAGATTTACCAAGAGTGTTTAGATTTTAGTAACTAAAATATCTTATTTATACAATTTCATAAAATAATTGAAGAATTTAGTCTAAAGAACGCAGTTTAACTTATTCACAGCTAACGCAAGTTAGTTTGAACGTGCAGTGCTAGGAAAACTTTGGTGTAATTCAAAGAGAACTGGTCTAATTAGTTCTGCCTTTTAGTCAATTATCAGTGAGAATAGATAAATAATCATTCCATTTTCCAATATCCGCGGATTCATGAAATGGTCAAACATATATGAACTTTTAAGTGACCTGTTAGGAATGATTATTAGTTGAATAACTAATAAACCCATTATAAGTACTAAGAAAATAGAATGGGAAACAAAACATGAACTTTTACTGCCAGTGTACCGCAATCATCATTCTGGTGCAAGTAACAATTTACGGCAAAAAAAGACGAGACACAGGGAAACAACTGAGCCCCAAATTATATTGTCAATCATCTTATATTAGTATTTCAAGATCAAGGAACATGAGAACATCAATTCAAGCCATCAAAACAAACTGAGACTATCTAGATCGCCATTAAATAGAAAAAGTGCGTTGAATGGCTAAAATTAAAAGCTAAAAATATAGACTTCGAGTATCACAGTAAGAAAGTGAATATGAAGCAACCATGAGCTGTCTTATGAATTGTTTGACAGACTTAGTCAATCGCCTTTGTGTGCATAACCCACCCGAATGCGTCTGTCATCCAGTATCTGCGAGATGACAAGGAACAAGGTCCACATATAACAATGTTGGGTGAAATAGAATTATAGAAGCAAGGTTTGTAGCCAATAAATCCGCATATTTTTAAAGACAGTGATATAAAAGTGAATTCATATCAAACAAATAGGGAAATAATTTTTTTAAAAACCTGGCCATTCATTTCTTTGCGAGCTGCAGCAGCTGTAGTTTCAGAAGCGAACCTCACAAATCCATACCCTCTTGATTTCCCAGTCACATGATCACATATTACTTTAACTGCAAAAGAAAAAAAATGAAATGGTTGCAATTGCAACATAGTTACATAATCAATTTGGGACCCAAAATAAGTGAAAAAGATCTTTGATTTTACCTTCAATGATTTCACCATGTTGCCCAAAGGCATCTCTGAGAACCGGTTCATTGGTATCATAGGAAAGGCCTGCATTGCAAAACAAAATGAAGAAAACTAACAGTTAAAATTGAACATTTAAGGTGAATTATCAAAACTCAAAAGCTGCAAAGTGCAATTATTATTAGTATTTAAAAAAAAAAGGAGAAATGAAAGAAGCTGGAGGAGACCCGCGACAAACAACTTGGTTGATGAATGATGACGCACACAGAGAAATCTAGGTGAGTGAAAACAAAGAGCACTGCCATTCGCTAATGCACTGATTATTCGCATAACTGTGAACTTTAAATTGATATCCGAAACACAATAAAGCGTCTTCTGCAGGCTAGGGGAGAAACGCAAGCTGTTTTCACATACATTTCTTCTAAGTCATCCCGTTCCCAGTCCCCTTAAAGGACAGGCGAAACGGCACACTCTCTAGATAAAGAGTGAAAAGGAGGAACTACAAATCATTTCTCAGTTACTTCCAATCTGAACTGCAAGTATAATCCTGAAGCTAAAATAATATCAGTTAAAAATCAATTTCTATAATAAGTATGCTTAATTCGTCAATATGATATACTACACCATCAATGTTAGCAATTACACAGGGTTCCTCTACTTACTAGATTTCAATAAGTATACTTTTGATTGGTTCACAACATTAAGGTGTGTTTTGTATTGCATGAACCAATTTGATGGCAACAAAACATTGATATAAAGTGTCAAAGCCATACCATGCAAGTAGGCAATGGAGACCACACAACAGAGTGAAATACTATAAGCAATAATTCTCTTAACGGGTGAATAACAAATTGGGTGTAATAAGGGAAAGGCTGAAAGGGGTCACATGCTTGCAGTATGAAACAATCATAACATATCAATTAATTTGATATAGAAAAAATAAGTATAGAGTAAAGTTTATGAGCATTCTAACTGAAATAATTAGACTTAAGTATGATCCTTATAGCTGGTATTTGTTTGCTCCAGCTTAAATCACGTAAAAGATACTAAGCTACCTTAGTGGCCTAGACATGTGTTTCCAGTAGCAAGGACTAGCACGTGAGACAAGCAATTCTAGTCAATACTAAAACACAAATGTTTGATGTAAGGACAACGGTATCATCCTTCCCCTAGTCTTTCCTAAACCATTTGAGCATATGCAAATATATCGCAGGAGGTCCCAATCTGGGTTTAGACACTTATTTAGCTCCTTTATATGCTAGTCTAGTTATCTTCATTTTTACAAAAAAGAGTTTTATGTTAAAATTTCTCCCAGCAAGTAGTAACTATTTCCCTGTTTAAGTATAAAGAGTTCAGCTCAGTTGTAGTTACTGATTCACCTCATTATGGCTCACAGTTCAACAAATAATTCACAGCCATGAACGAAATTTTAAATAATAAAACTAAATTTTCAAACAGCAAAGCTCTTAAGAAAGTTTAGTTCAAGTGTGAGGGAAAATTGAATCGAACCCAGCATAATCCCCCATGAAAGTGTCTGAATAAAACAATTACGGATTAAAGATTACCAATAGAGACTCAAATTCACTTCCTCCCCAAGTTGTGAGTAAAAATCGAAAGCGATTCCTACTCCAAGCACTGCAACTCCAAGGTTAGAAATGGAACCGTTAAATTGGTTTTTTGCATTGAGAGAACAAAGCCCTCTTTTCCTCAGTGCAATAAAGGTGCCCACAGTGAACGGAGAAAAACTACTTCCTCCATCGGTTAATTTTTAAGGAGCTTCGGCACCGTATGAAGAAAAGAAAAAAAAAAAACAGCTATCGTACATTGGCCGCAGAATCCACAAACCCTTTCTCTTTTCACAATTTGCGTTTTCTTCTCTCTCTTCACACCTTAACTTTGTTTTTGTTATTTTAACATACCTAAACTATCCTCCCTTACACTATGTTTGATTTACAAAAAAAAACAAAAAGAAAGAAAAGTGAAAGAAAACAAAAAGATAGAAAAGAAAATGAGATGATTATTTAATTGTTTGTTATAAGAGAAAATGAAAAGAAAGAAAAAATGAATTTTCTTTTCCTTTGTTTGATTGTATAAAAAATGAGAAGAAAGAAAAATATAAATTTATAAAATGACATTAATACTCTTAAACAAAATTATTTACCAACCAAGTTTAAAAAATAAGTTAAAAAATTTTATTTTGAAAATACATAAGACTAAAATTGTTATATGAATTGATAAATTAATTATTTCACGAATTAACTTAAAATAACATAAAAATAATTTTAATTGTTATTAACATAAAATTTAAAATTTATATACAAACATACAAATTATCCTTCTAAAATGTCTTTATTAATGGTCAGACCTCACAATAAAAGGAACCAATGGATTACATCTTGTTAGAAAATCCAACAAGCGAATTGTAAGATTAAACTCATCAATGAGCCTCTGATAAAGTAGAAAGCTATATTGACATGTATATGTAACTACCATAATAAGAAGCAATAGAGGTGTCATTC
>QARZ01039712.1:15379-34352 GCA_013407115.1 Glycine latifolia
TTCTTTTTTAAAGAACTTAGCCTTTGAGAACTTAACTTTTTGTAAAACCATTTGATTTCTTTAAGATTTAAAAACCATGTATGCTTGATTATGAGAATGCACATGCTAAATAAAAATCACAAGGCATTTAACTTGAACCACTTAAACAAATTACAAATGCCATCAAAATGATTGGGCATGTAAAAAGATAAAACATAATCAAGTCTTCAACCTTGGTTCAATTCCTCTTGTAGCTTCCTTTAAACTCAACAGAGAGTTGATATGTAAGAACTCCCCGTGCATAAGTGTGAAGTCAGTATTTTGATTCTGTGAACTCCCAAAACACCTTTTTGGTAGTGTTTACGAAGGTGCCGGATACCGGGTTGGGTACACCGAGCTGAGCTCATTATGAAGCGTACATATATATATATATATATATATATATATATATATGGGACATGACTCTTAGTAGTCAATTGTTGGCAGATGTCAGATACCGGGTTCCTTACCCAGGGTTGTTCGTTCTCCTTGGAACTGATGAGTTTAAGTCCTTTCCTTATGAGCTACCGGGTTTCCTTACTCGAATGAGCTCATTTCCTTTCTTTGATAAAGAGCTACCGAGTTCCCTAACTCAGATGAGCTCATTTTTCTTTCTTTAAGAGAGAGCTACCTGGCTTCCTTCTCAGATTGAGTTAGTGTCCTTCCTTGAGAATACCTACCTGGTACTATGCGGCATTCGTAAACCTTGTCCACCCTCATTTGCCCTCGTCCACCCTTGTCTGTCCTCGTCTGACCTTGTTCAGATTCTTACATCAAAAATCCTTATATCTAGGTGCCAACCAGGACACCTAATACTTCACATCGGCTCACTAGTTCATGTGGTGTTTGTGAATAACGTGTAAGTAAAGAACGTACATGAGTATGTTGATAACAGTTTAGGTTTGCCTATGTGATGGCTTGAGATAATGATGTATGCGTTGAATACCATGGAGGGTGTATGACGAGTTATCCTATCAAGGATGGGTTGTTCCTGGCTAGGTCATACATGGATGGTGCCCATGGTTATCGAATGCGGGTGGATATACATAGATACCCACGGGGGTGTATGACGAGTATCCTATCCAGGACGAATTTGTTCTTGACTGGGTCATACATTGATGCTGCCATGGTGATAGGCTATGTATAGACACATGAGATGTAGGGACTGGGTGGTTAACCTTACAAGGACCGCGGTCAGTGCATCGATGAGCCCATGTTGGGGCAGCCCATGATTTTGAAGAATTAAACATCAAAATACTAAAGTGTCTAACAAGACCATGGCAACCAAAAGTTACAACAATCAAGGAATCCAAAGATTTGTCTATAATGTCCATGGCTGCACTTTTTGGTAATCTTCTTGAGTATGAACTTGAAATGTCACTACTAACCAATGCAGAAGATGCAGATAAGAAACATAAAAGTATAGCATTGAAAGCTGCATCCTCTAAAGTGGAAAAGGAAGAAGACTCAAGTGAAGAAGATGAAGATGACAACATGAATCTTATTGTCGAAAAGTTCAGCAAATTCATGAAAAGAAACAAGAACAGAAAGTTCACTAAGTTCAACAAGAAAAATGACAACATCAACAACAACACCTCTACCAACTTCACTTGCTTTGAATGTGGAAAGGCTGGACACATTAAATCTGAATGTCCAATCTTTTTGAAGGAGCAATAAGGTGAGAGGAAAACAAAGAAAGAAGGGAAATCAAAGAAGGCATATATAGCATGGGAAGACAATGATTCAACAACCTCCTAATCCTCAAATGAAAATGAAGAAGAAAATGTTTGCTTCACATCCACATTAAGTGATGATGAAGATTTCTCAAGTGCTGAATCTGAGGTGTGTCTAAGACAAAAATCTTCACTATGGTATCTTGATAGTAGCTGCTCTAGACACATGACAGGTGACATATCCATGAATAAAAATGTCATACTAAAAAGATGGAGGATTTGTCACTTATGGTGATAATAACAAAGGGAATATAGTTGGTAAAAGAAATGGTAACATTTATGTTCTATCCATTGATCATGCATTCATTCATAATACTAGCTACCTTGTAAGTAAAACTGATGAAACATGGTTATGGCATAGAAGAGCTAGTCATATAAATAAGCATCATATGAACAAGCTTGTAAGAAAGGATTTGGTTATAGGCTTGCCTAAGCTTAAGTTTGAGAAGGATAAAATATGTGAAGCTTGTCAAAGAGGGAAACAAACAAAGAATTCTTTTCAAAGTAAAAATGTTGTTTCTACTTCTAGACCTCTTGAGTTGCTTCATATGGATTTATTTGGTCCTTCAAGAACCATGAGCTTGGGGGGTAATTTCTATGGGCTTGTCATTGTAGATGATTACTCAAGATACACATGGACTTTATTCATAAGATCCAAGAGTGATGCTATAATAACCATGATTTCTAAAAAAAAAAAAAAAAAACGTTAGCGATGGATTTTGCGATGGCCAGTGGCTGGCGTGATTAGCTGTATCTTGAGTGATGCTATAATAACCATGATCGAAGCCGTATTCAACCAAATTAATGCAATTAAATGCAGTACTAGGAAGTGACCTAGGTCGTCTCTCAAGGATCGATTATTTGTGTTAAGGGATTAAACGTGCAAGGGGGGTTTTTAACAGAATGCAAGATTATCTATAAAAATAAACCAAAATACCAAATTAAAACAGTGATTAAATAGTCAGGCCTTAGAATAGATTGCGCCTCTAATATCCTTCGTTCACGAAATATAATCTATCCTGTCTTAATCCTGGTTAGTCCAGATTCATCTACTAAGCGAAGATTAACCCAAAACTTCCCTACACAAATTAAGCAAATGCGAATTCTGTCAGACCTAATTTTCCAGGATTAAACAACCCGAAATTGCTGAATCAATCAACTCAAAATCACTAAGCATGATTCTAATTCGAAAATCCAGAACAGAGGTCCAACAAATAAGAACCAAGCAGAACAGAAATTCAAGCACATAAAACCTCCATCAATTCGCAATCTGTCCAAGGCCTAACCCTAAGATTAACCTTCCATTAATTTGAAATTAGCAACAGAACATGAATTGAAACCCATAAACAGAAATCAAATTGAAACTTAAAAACAGAAACGAAATTGAAACCTAAAACAGAAACGAAAATAAAGGCAAAACGAAAATAAGCACATAAACGAAATTAAGTGCAGAATTGAAAACGCAATTCACTGGAAGCAAAAACGAAATTAGAAACAGAAACTAAAAATGAAACTGGAAGTAGAAACAATTTACCCACTGAAACAGAAAACGGAAATAGTCACTGGAATTAAAATGCGCAAAACGTAGTCTGAACAGAGTCACCAACAGAAGCTAAAACCATAAACCCTAAGAGAGCTAAAAACGAAAATGAGAGAGGAGAGAGTTCTGTTTTGGGACACAGCCCCTTTATATAGTAGTGACTAAACCTAAAACGAAAATGGGCCTTTTTAACAATTCTGGCCCAAAAATTCACTAAAGCGAAATAAAGCGAAAATAAAAATGCTGATGCGGGGAAAATGACGCTGACGACGTAATCCGATCTTCAAGTCCACGAATTAATTCCAAGCTCATTTAATTATTAAATTTCCCTGAAAATAAAAATTGGAATAATTAAACTTAAAAAATCCAAATTCGCTAAAATCTGAATTATCGGTCCAATTAAATCCTAAATGAGAACAGTGCGGAATATAAACGATTAAAGCCAAATTAGGGATTAAAATGAGTACAGAAAGATGAGAAAATATAGGTAAAAAGTGACTCATCAATAAGATCCAAGAGTGATGCTATAATAACCATGATTTCTAAAACAAAAAAAACGTTAGCGATGGATTTTGCAATGGCCAGTGGCTGGCGCGATTAGCGTGGGATCTGGCGCGGTTAGCGTGAAAATGCACCAGAAGACCAATCTTCACGGGGATCTAGCGCGGTTAGCGCCAGAGTGGCGCGATTAGTGCCAGGACGCGGACTGTGGGGCTTATAAAAGGCCATTTTTCACGTTTTGGGACGAAAGAAACGCTTCTTCTTCTTCCTTTTTTGTTTTCTGCCATTGACAAGCTTGGGGAGCTTCATATCTCTTCCATACTTCATCTAAACACTTTCCACCCAACTAGAAAGTTGATTGGAACTCCTCCATGAGCTAGATTCCAGCTTCAATTTCTCGAGAGAACCATCAATCGGAGAGATCCCGTTCTCTAAGGAACTTTGTAAAACTGAGTTGGGAAGGGAAAGAAGGCGATTCAAGGACGCTAAAGCTTGGAGAAGTGATCCTTCAGCCTTCCTTGACTGTTTAGAGGTAAGAAACTCAAGTTTTACCGACTGATTTGGGAAATTGTTCTTGGGATGAATAGTGACCCAATTGTGTTAGGGCCGGAATTAGGCTTGGGTTCTTTAGAAAAGTATGCTCAGGGGATTGTTCTAATGAATACTGAGCTTTGAATCATGACTATTGATGAAGTTTGGTTTTGACTCTGATATCTGTATGAGTAGGAGGAATGTTGGTTAAATGGAGGGTATTATGACATGTATGAGCATATGTGCTTTTACTAAAAATGTTCAGGGGACTGTATAGAAGGCAATTATATGTTGAAGTGATTGATTTGAATAACTTGGTTATTCTTGGGATATAGAAGAGTTAAGCAATTGTATGCTTTAAACTAGTTTATGCAGAGTCTAGGGAGACTCTAAGATCTTGGTTGGGCCAAGATAGATCCTATTGAGGGTCTGTGAATCGCCTATAAGGTGGTTAGCTCTGATAATCCTAAGATAGAGAACAGAGAGGTTTTAATGGAAAGGAATAACATTTCCTTTCATTCTAACGGTTGAGGGCCATTATTGATTGATTGTTTGTATGCCTTGTGTAGGGCGTGATACCGATAATGCTGGTGGTTGTGACCACAAAGCCGGGAGAGCCGGTGTAGCGCTGAGAGTAGGTAAGCTCTTTGTTCTTGGGAGTGTTTTCCCTTGATTGTGTTCCACCATACTCCAGAGGGAGTGATGGTTATTGTATGAATTGATGGATGTATATTGAAATTGTGTGTTACTGTTTATTGAAAACATGTACTTGATATACATGGATTGAGGCTATTGTGAGTTGATGAGATTTCTCTGGCCAGTAGAATAGAATATATATATATATATATATATATATATTTGTTAGAAAATTCTGATGAGAAATGTATATATATATATATATATATATATATATATATATATATATATATCTATGACATGTACATGTGAGGTGTTTTAATAGTGTGATGACTACATGATGATGATGTGTTTTATAAAAAGGGTAATGATGAACCCTTGAGACATATGTATATGTGGTGATATGGCTTGAGAGCTGTGATGACTAGTTTGTAATGCCAATTTTGATATTATATGCATGGAAGTGAACCAGGGGGAGGAAAGACCTCCAAGGACCCTGAGTTTACTGAGATTGTTATCTCATCCCTGTTGGGGATTATGTTTTGCAGGTGATACTCTAGGAGCGGCTGATAGATCCCAGGGCAAGAGGCCCGAGTAGAGGAATATGGTTCTGAGGGAACCTTAGGCATAGAGTTTGAGAGCACGTTGGCTCCACTTTTGTTTTATGCCTGTGATTTTGTACCCTGTGAGGGATATGTACAGTTTTGTTATATACATTGTATATTATGAGAATTCACCATATATGATGTACAGTGGGTGTTGTTAATGATGTTTGATAACATCATTTTGTTTATTGCTTCCATATTGATTATCTATGATAATTGCTGCGTTAACGGATATAATTGAATGTTAATGAACCGGATGCATACGGGTCGTTACATGATGCATTCACAACATTTAGAAAGTTAGCCAAGATAATTCAAAATGAAAAAGCTTGCAATATTGTTTCAATTAGAAGCAATCTTGGTGGAGAATTCCAAAATGAATACTTTGAAAAGTTTTGTGAAGAATTTGGAATTAATCACAATTTTTCGACTCCAAGAACACCCCAACAAAATGGTGTTGTGGAGAGGAAAAACAAATCCATTGAGGAAGGTGCAAGAACACTTATAAATGAAACAAACTTGCCTAAGAACTTTTGGGCTGATGCTGTACTTTGAATAGGATTCTCATAAGGCCTATTTTGAAGAAAACCCCTTATGAACTATAAAAGGAAGGAAACCAAACATATCTCATTTTAGAACATTTGGCTGCAAGTGTTTTGTGTTAAATAATGGTAAAGATTCTCTTGGTAAATTTGATTCTAAAGTTGATGAAGCAATTTTTCTTGGTTACTCTTTACAAAGTAAAAAAGCTTATAGGATCTTTAATAAAAGAACATTGTGTGTTGAGGAATTTGTCCATGTCATATGTGATGAGACTAACCCCTCCAAGGAGGATTTGGAGTGTGATGTTGATGCAGGACAAATGGAAGAATTTCTGCAACTCAATGATCTAAATGGGAAAGAAAAAGAAGAACCAAATGATGAAGTGAAACAGTCAACTCCTTTACAAAAGCACAAGGATTGGAGAACAACTAAAGATCTTTCCCTTGACAACATAATTGGGGAAGTATCCAAGGGAGTTTCTACAAGATCATCTTTAAGAAATCTTTGTTGTACCATGGCTTTTGTTTCACAAATTGAACCAAACAGAATTGATCAAGCTTTGCTGGATGAACATTGGTTAATACCTATGCATGATGAATTGAATCAATTCAAGAGAAACCAAGTTTGGGAATTAGTTCCTAGACCCTCTACTCATAAACCTATTGGCACAAAATGGGTGTTTCGAAACAAGCTGGATGAAAGTGGAATCATAGTAAGGAATAAGGCTAGATTGGTTGCTAAAAGATACAACCAAGAGGAAGACATAGACTATGATGAAACTTATGCTCCAGTAGCTAGATTAGAAGCCATTAGGTTGTTACTTGCATATGCATGTTTGATGAACTCCAAATTGTTTCAAATGGATGTCAAAAGTGCATTTTTAAATGGTTACATTGAAGAAGAAATATATGTAGACCATCCCCCTGGATTTGTTGATCACAAACATCCTAACCATGTTTTCAAATTAAGAAAAGCTTTGTATGGTTTGAAACAAGAACCAAGATCTTGGTATGAAAGGTTAAGCAAATTTCTACTTGAACAATCTTTCATAAGAGGTCAAGTTGACAGAACCTTGTTCATCAAGAAAAGAGGAAAGGATATCTTGTTGGTTCAAATCTATGTAGATGACATTATTTTTGGTTCAACTAATCAATCTATGTGCAGAGAATTTTCAGTGTCAATGCAGAGTGAATTTGAGATGTCAATGATGGGGGAACCTACATTCTTTCTAGGACTTCAAGTCAAGCAATTGAAGAATGGAACCTTCCTTAGTCAAGCCAAGTACTATCTAGAGATGATCAAGAAGTTTGAAATGGAAAATTGCAAGGATGCTGCAACACCAATGGCAACGTCTACCTATCTTGATTTAGATGACAAGGGAAAAAGTGTTGATGAGTCTAAACACAGAGGAATGATTGGATCCTTGTTATACTTAACTGCTAGTAGACCTAATATTATGTTACGTGTTTGCTTGTGTGCTAGATATCTAGCAAATCCTAAAGAATCTCATCTAACTGCAGTAAAGAGGATCCTCAAATATCTCAAGTCTACACCAAGAGTAGGACTTTGGTATCCAAAAGGTACATCTATCAACTTGATTGGATACTCTAATTCTGACTTTGCAAGGTGCAAATTGGATAGAAAGAGTACAAGTGGAACACGCCACATGTTAGGAAGCTCATTGATTTCTTGGCACTGGAAGAAGCAATCATGTGTTGCCTTATCCACTGCTGAAGCTGAATATATTTTTGCTGGAAGCTGCTGTGCACAAAGTCTTTGGTTGAAGCAACAACTTCAAGACTTTGGTGTTGAGATAAAGGAGATACCATTGCTGTGTGATAACACAAGTGCCATCAACATATCAAAAAATCCTATCATGCACTCAAGAACCAAACACATTGAGATCAAACATCATTTTATCAGAGATCATATCCAAAAGGGTAACATCAAAATTGATTTTGTTGAAACCAACTATCAATTAGCTGATATTTTCACTAAACCTTTGGATAAAGATAGATTCTACACACTTAGAAACATGCTAGGGATACTAGATGAATCTAGTGTGTGTTAGCTTGATGTGTATATGCTCATTTACATGAAAGTGCATCATTTATTGACCATTCATCTCAAAATCATACAAATTTGAAATTTTTTGCATAATCACTATTCATACTGATAATTTTCTGTAATAATCGATTAAGGCACAAATTAATCGATAAAATGAACTTGAAAAGCTTTTTTGAATGATGTTTGTACTTGTGTAATCGATTACATTAGCAGGATAATCGATTATTCTTCATGAGAAAATATTTCCAGAAAATGAATGCCTCTATAATAATCGATTACGCCATCGAAGTAATCGATTACATAAGCTTAAAATCCTTTTACAAAACTTTAATTCACTGTAATAATCAATTACGGTTAATGGTAATCAATTATATTGTATGCAAATTGTCTGAAAGCTCGAATCTTCACTGAAATAATCGATTACAGCCTCTGCAGGAACTGATTCTGCTTATGAATTAGTCGATTACATAAGCATATAATCGATTATTCATGGAGTTACTGCAGAATCTGTAGATTTTATCTTGGAAATTGTAACTGCCCAACTGCCACCAAATTCAAATATTGAATCTACTGTGCTTTAATTTTAGTGGGTTAATTCGTATTAATTGTTACACATTTCAAATTTAAAGTTTGGAGCCCAAAATCTTCTATATAAACAACCTATGTTGAAGGGATACACACATCATTCTCATCTTCAACCTTAAGCCTTGCTGTGATTGTTCTTCTTCTAAATCTAGAAACTCTGTTCAAATAAGTCTTTCCTCACATTGCCATTATGTCTGCTCCTAAAAGAACCAAAACTTCTAAGAGAAAGGCTGCTGAAACTTCTAATCCAGCAGTGAATAGGTTAGATAATTAGTTTTCCAATGAGCGTGAGAAAATGACCTACCTCCAATTCAATGCCACCAAACTGATATGTCAACCTAAACACCTTGACCTTGGCTGGTTCAGTAGAGAAGGTTTTCAATTCCCAGCCATGCTTGAAGCCAAAGGTTTAAAGAATTTTGTTGAGATGAAGGGTGTAACGACCCGGATTATAAGTTACTAATCTGGATGCTTGATGTGTGTAATTAGTGATTAAATTTCATGTGCCATGTGTGTTATGTTGCTTAATTACTTGATTTATTTTGATAAGTGCTGGTTTTTTTTGTTCTGCCTCAATATGCGTGTTTTATGATGGATGTACTAAGTCAACTTTGATTGGCTGTGGTTGTTGCTCGAACACGCAAGGTGGACATGTCCTGTTAGCTGAGTACTTAAGAGAAGGAGTGTGCAGTGGAAGCTTATTCATCTCTCTTCTCTTTGCACTGTCCTCTTGCTTTTCTCTGTCCTCTCTTTGAAACTCTCACCCAGAACTTTCTTTTCCTCTCCCTTAACCCTTGTGTGTTGCCTTCCACCCACGTGAGTCACTGTAGCTACTGCAGAACTCCCGACACTAAGAAGAACCTTGTGGTCGGAACTGGAGCTTAGGACAAACACACTGTAAAGCTTGTGAACGAACTCCTAATTAGGTAAGGGGAGTTTATCCTGTTTCTTAACAGCTTTAGGTACCACGGTTTGGGGGCCAGGGAGTCCAGCCATGATCCTGGTGTGTGTGTGTGTGTGTGATGTTTTCCCAGAAAAGCTATGCCTTTTGGGAATGGGATGTGCCATTCCTTAAATCTGTTGAATGTGTTTCATGGTGATGTTGAGTGTTCTTGAAGGGAGTAGATGTTTTAAGAACTTCCTGTGCATGTGTGTGAAGTGGCATTTTAATGCTGGAAAATCTTCTAAGACACTTGCAGGAGTGTTTGTGAAGGTGATGAGTACCAGGATGGGTTGAACTTGTTGCACATAGACATCAGCTTTTGTACTTTAATGTCAACTACCGGGATGGGTAGGCCGAGTTAAGTGGGTTACGTAGCATGCATGCACACATACGGAACGTAACTTAGTCCTTGTTGGTGGATCTCCGTAAGACCAGGTCACCTACCCGAGGTTGTTCCCTTAAGAGTTGTTAAGACTCGCTTTCCTTACTAGAAGGTACCAGGTCCCTTACTCGGATGATATATTAGAGCCGCTAAGCTCAAGTTCTCACCAAAGAGCTACCGGGTTGCTAACTCGGATGAGCTCGTGTCCTCTCGGGAAAGGAGTCACCGAGTTCCCCCACTCGGTCGTGCTGGTGTTCCTTCTTCTAGAACGATCGGGTTTCAATACATGTCATCTCTAGAAACTCATCCTTCCCTTTATAGAGAGACGAGGTTCCTCACCCCCGGGATGGGATGTTCCTTTTAGAACTGCTAAGTCCAAACTATTTCTTGAGAACAGCCGGGTTCCTTACTCACAGAGCTTGTTTGCTCTTAGGAAATGAGATTCCGGGTTCCCTTACACCCTTGTGTAGATTGGTGAAATACAAACCCGGATTCTTATAAACCTCGACCGAATTCCTCCGACCTCGCCTGTTTTGCTACCCTTGCCTTCTCTGACCGACCTCTACCGACCTTGTCCACCTTCGTCCGACCTTGTTCGAATTCTTACCTTGAGATAGTATGTCTAAGTGTCAACCCGGATACCTCGTACTTCACACCGGCTCACTTGTTTGTACGTGTGAAGAATGATGTATATGATTACATTGGTGGCATTCGAACTCGGCCTATGTGATGACTCTAGATGATGAATGTGTTTGGATGTTTTATGTATAGCAGTGAGATGCCAGGACTGGGTGGTGGTAAACCTTGCAAAGACCACGGTCAGTGCATCGTTGAGTCCATGTGTGGGCGGTAAATCGTGAGATGCCAGGACTGGGTGGTGGTAAACCTTGCGAGGGCCACGGTCAGTGCATCACTGGGCCCTTGTGTGAGAGGTATGTTACATAGAGGGTGTATGACGGGTTACCCTTGTAAGGAAGGATTGTGTTCCTAGCTGAGTCACACCTTGATGGTGCCTACGTAACATACGACATATGCATGGCAGAAATGGGGTTGATGATTGGCTGTAGGGTACGTAGGTACTCGGGGACCACGACTGTTGGGAACTCCTTTTGACACCCATTGGCTGATCACTATGGGGGGTGATTCCTTGCACGACAGAGTGACCCTGACAAGCTACTGCATCATCTGACCACAGGGATGGCCCATTTTTGGGATGGTACCACATTGCATAATGAGAATCGAGTCAGGAGCATGCATCATGCTAGATTTTGTGAGTTGATTTATGAAATGGTTGTGGATGACCGTATATGTTGGTATATGATGAATGCTTGGAATGGTGTACTGATATGTTAATGACCGTGTTGTTTCTTGACCGGGTTGTGCTTATTTCCTATTGTACTCGTTATTTAATATGATGAACTCACCCTTGTTTTGTTGTACCTTGTGGTTTGGTACCTATGATGATCGCGAACCGGGTTCGTGTGAGCAGATGGGCAGCAGTAGGTGCTTTTGGGGAGAAGACCAGGTTGTTCAGAGCCGTCGTGTTTTGTCGGGATGTCAATGGACATGATCTCGGGCAGGAGCTTCATTTTACTATATACACCCCTGGATTTAATGGATGCACTCCTTGTTTTGCTAATTACACCCCTGATTTCTATTTTCCTTTTCTTCCTTTTTCTTTGTAAAACACTTGATGTGTATTCATTTCAAGACATAATCTTTGTACTTATAATTAAATTATGTTTATGAGCAGCTTGATCTACGTGTATATTCTATGATAATAGCCATTATATGATCGTGAAAACTCATCTCTGTTTTCATAAGTAACCAAAGGGGTGTTCTTTTATTAAAATGGATTTATATGCATGGTCGTGAACTGGTAATACAGTAGCAATGTGGCGGGTCACTACAAAGGGTACCTTCTACCCTGAGTTAGTGAAAGTGTTTTACACATGTTCTAAGTTTTCTATGGAGGAGACTATATTGGCTCAAGTAAATGGAGTAGCCATGGAAATTACTCCTGAAATTTGGCAGGAGGTGCCTGCCATTTCCTTTGATGGAGAAAGGAAATTTGAGGAGGAGGCTGAAGGATAAAATAGAGTGGAGATCTACAGAGGGATGCTTCTTGACCCTCAAACGAGGTTGAAGTTGAGGCTCAGCACAGGTCCTATGACTCATGAGGATAGATTTCTTCATTATACCATCACCTACATCTTGACTCCTAGGTCCACTAATCATGCACAAGCCACAAATGATGATATTCAGATTGTTTATGGTCTGAAAAATGGTATTCAGATGAATTGGATCCTTATTATTCAGGAGATCATGCTTAAGTCCAAAAGATTGATGAATTACCCATTTCCATATGCTGTCCTGATTTCCAGATTTATTGATTACTTCAAGGTTGATGTAACTAAGGAGGTTGTTGACAACACAAATTCCAGCAATAGCCTCATTAAGGAGAAACATCTAACCAAGCTTGGAATGGTTAAAACACCTTATGGATGGCAAAGGCTGGACAACAATTGCCTCCAGCTGATGCAGAAGAAGGAGAAGAGGCTGAAGGTTCTACTCAACCATCCTACAGTCCTTTTGAGTCTCTTATGATTTAAAAGATGGATGCACTGTTGTCTCTTCATCATAAGCATAGAGCTGAGACAAATTCATCTATGGAAGAGATGAAATCTAGATTGGAGAACATAGAAGCTAGACTTGTAATTGATGATATGGATAAATAAGCTTAGATTGCTTAGGTTGCTTCTGTTTTTCTCTCTAATTGCTGCTTTGTTTTCATTGCTGTTAATGTTATGCTTTGTTTACTGTTTTATTGTTTCAAGTTTAATGTACTGCTTGCATTTGGATTAATATAAGTATGTCTTTTTCTCGCATTTTACTCTTCTTGTTCATACTATAATCATTTTTTTGGTCTTTGATAAGCCAAATAGGGGGAGAAAGAATTGTAATAAATTTAGGGGGAGAAATTGTTGAAATATTGTATGTTACATGTATTGCATGAATGCTTTTAACTTTGAACAAAATCTACCCAAGTCAGGGGAAGCATGTTTTAAATGGAATGATTGATGCTTATGCTTGCTCTTGCAAAAAGCTGACTTAGATTTCAAGAATCATTCATCCCTCTAAGGCAATCAAAAGATTAGACAAATGGACAATTGATTTGGCATGCTCAAAGCCAAAAAGGGGGAGATTGTTGATTTTAAGGGAAGCTGCAAGTTGAAGGCTTGATGATGTTTTAGCTTTTTACATGCCCAATCATTTGAAGGCATTTGTAATTTGTTTAAGTAATTCAAGTAAATTGCCTTGTGATCTTTCATTAGCATGTGCATTCTCTTGATCATGCATACATGGTTTTCAGTCTCAAAGAAATCAAATGGTTTATAAGAAATTAAGTTCTCAATGGCTAAGTCTTTTAAAAAGCAAAACTTACTGCTTTAATCGATTACACAAGCAGTTTAATCGATTAAAGACATTCATACTATCCTGGAAAAGCCTTGAAGAACAGTTTAATTGATTACAGGCTTCTTGTAATCGATTACACAGTGTTTTATGAAAAACCATGCATCACTGGAATAATCGATTATCTCATTACGTAATCGATTATCTTAATTCGTTTGTCTTGATGTTGTTTTAGTTTAATCGATTACAGCACGGTTTAATCGATTATTTTGTTCATGAAACCATTTCCAGAAAGCTGATGAACATATTAATTGATTATTTAGTTACTTTAATCGATTACATATTGCAATTTAATCGATTACATCAGCGGATTAATCGATTATTGTCCGTTAATTCTGTTTTTTATAAAGCTTTGTAAGTCTATTCTCTATATATACATATTGAGCAAATTGTTCTGAACATATGAGTGATTTACCCAAAAGACTAAAAGCTTTCTAAGAGTTTCAAAGACTGATTTCTGAGTGAAAAACATTTCTAGTAAGAATCAAGAATTCTGAGTTTTTTGAGAAGATGTGTTAAAGAAAAGAAGGTTTTCAAGATAGTGCTTCTGAGATATTATGTTTTCAACCTAGAGAGTGTGGTAATCTCATTTCATTCATTCATACATGAAAGATCACAGGTTGTGTTTATCTTGAACCTATCTTTTTAGATGTTCTAACATTTTCTGTTGTATTGTGATATATCAATTTGTTTCTTTTCAAGCATACTAGAGTAGGGTTCTCTAGGTTTGGGGTTCTAAGTAGAGTTCTCAGTATCTTGGTGATTTGTATTCTAATCGGGTTTTAGAATCAGCATCTTTGTCTAGTGTTGATAAAGAAAGTCACTTGTGGATTGCTTGTAAAAGATTCTTTGATATAGTAATTACTCTAACCTAGTGTGGGTTGGAAGCAAATGGATGTAGCCTCCAAGGTTGAGAGGTGAACCAGTATAATTGCATTGTCTCTTGGTTAAATTTTTGTATGTTTCATTGCATGTCTTTGTGAAATCAAATATTATTATCAATGAAACATCTTTCTATCATTGCATTCATATCAAAGGTTGATCTTGGGTGAAGAAAGATTTCTGTATTTGAAAAGGGTGAACTAGTGATACGATCCAAAGTTTTAATTTCGCAATTTGTTTCAGAAGTTTTTTAATATCAGGTTTGAACCAATTCACCCCCTTCTTGGTTCATGTGCAGTGTATTCATTGTATTTTCATAGTGTACTGCATGTTCATTTCCATTAATACAAGTTCATTTCTCTCTTTTTAGAATTCTCTTTATTCTCTCTATAAAAATTATTTTTGTCTTTGATAAGCCAAATAAGGGGAGAAATAATTGTAATAATTGTAGGGGGAGAAATAATTAGAAAATAATTCTGAGTTTAATGGGAAGAAATAATTGTGCATGTATGCTCTGTTTTTATGCTCTATTTTTTCTGTAAAATCTACCAAAGTCAGGGGGAGAAAATTTAAAGAATAACTTATGCTTATGCAAACATTATACTTAACACTTGTTCTTGCAAAAAAAGCTGATTTAAATTTCAGGATTATCAAGTATGAATCTCCTATCATCCATCTCTCAAAAGCAATTAAAAGCTAAACAAATGGACAATTGATATTTGGCATGCTCAAAGCCAAAAAGGGGGAGATTGTTGGATTTAGAGGAAGCTGCAAGAAGATTACAGCAAGGATGAAGTAATTGGCTTGATGTTTTAGCTTTTTACATGCCCAATCAATTTGAAGGCATTTGTAATTTGTCTAAGCGGTTCAAGTTCATTGCCTTGTATCCTTGCATTGCATTTGCATTCTCATTCTGATGCATACATGTTTTTTTTTTATTAAAGTACTAAAGCTAATCAATGATTTCAAAAGAAGGTAAGTTCTCATGGTTATGTTTTTGGAAAAATGAAAACTTACTACTTTAATCGATTACACAAGGTTTTTAATCGATTAAAGGCTTTCTTCTAAATCTGGAAAAGTCATGAAGAACATATTAATCGATTACAGGCTTCTTGTAACTACTATAGTTAATTATTCCATCTATGCCCATTAACTACTATAGTTAATTCAAAATTTAAATTATCAAATTTAAATATTAGATAATTAATTTAACTATTTAAATTAATTAATAATGTCTTGGACTATCCAAGCCCATTAACTTCATTCATGCGCCCCTCTCTCTTTAAGATAGGTATCCAAACTCTTTCTTGGGCCAACAACCATTATTAGGCCCAAAACCTTTAATGCTATAATGTCATGACAATAAAGTGTTAGTGTGTGACCCATTAGGCCCAACATAGCTACTGACATAAATAAGTTTGGGCCCAACAAGGCCACTACCCATTTAATGACAACACAGAGCACTAGCAATGCTTTGTTGCCCCAGAACTAGTTAGGTAAATGACAAGATCATCCTATTAAATCTATTTGGTTTTCGTATGTATTTCCTTTCATCTCGGTTATCTTCCCATAAAACCTAGGGTAAGGAAACGTATCTGCCCTTGCGGTTTAAGGTAAGCTTTAATACGAAATAGGGAGTCTCCAATTTTACTGACTCTAAAGGCAAATCATCTCATGATTTCTTTTACTATGTATAGATTCCCGAGTCCCATAAATGTCATCCTGATTTCTCTGGTTTACAGATAACCTAATCTCTCACAGAGATTTGACAAATTCCTTCAGCTAGTCACCCTAGACTCGTGTTCTTTCAGGACATGCCCAAAGGTATACCTATGTGTCTCCATGTTTCAGGCAGACGAGGTATACAATCAAAGCATGTCTTCTAGAACACAGTCTAGGTAAAAACTTCTGGTCTAAGGAAAGATACACCCAAATAATAAGAGACTACTTCTAATGATACTATCTGTGAGATTTCCTCATAGAGTCTCTTTGTGGGTCCGTTTAGTGTGAGCTATACCCATATAGATCCACCCACGACTTTAGCTAAGACATCTCCATGTCTGTAGCTCATGAGGTCTTTACCTTGTATCTACATACAAGTAGATAAGCCGTGCTAGTCTTATCCGAGATCACTGATCCCCATTCTCAGTGTCTCTAGACTAGGAACTTAAAATTTAGGAGTAGACATCTGGTATCCTTGAATCCTCATGATCGTGATCCCATCATTGATACTCAAGAAATACCTATTCTATTCCAAGGGTTTTATCCAGTTACTCATATATTAATAATGATATCGAGACAGAATATGAAACAAGATAAAGAGCGCTTATAATTTATTTATGACAATATTGAAAAGTACATGTATGTCCTAATTTAATGAAAAGATTGTCTCTAGGACATCCATATACTAACAACTCCCCCATCATTGACATCTCAAATTCACTCTGCATTGATACTGAAAATTCTTTGAACATAGATTGATTAGTTGAACCAAATATAATGTCATCCACATAAATTTGAACCAGCAATATATCATTTCCTCTTTTCTTGATGAACAAGGTTTTGTTAACTTGTCCTCGTATGAAAGATTGTTCAAGCAAAAATTTGCTTAACCTTTCATACCAAGACCTTGGTGCTTGTTTCAAACCATACAAAGTTTTTCTTAATTTGAAAACATGGTTAGGATGTTTAAAATCAATAAATCCAGGAGGCTAGTTTACATATATTTCTTCTTCAATGTAGCCATTTAAAAATGCACTTTTGACATCCATTTGAAACAATTTGAAATTCATCAAACATGCATATGCAATTAACAACCTAATGGCTTCTAATCTAGCTACTGGAGCATAAGTTTCATCATAGTCTATGCCTTCCTCTTGGTTGTAACCTTTAGCAACCAATCTAGCCTTGTTCCTTACTATGATGCCACTTTCATCCAGCTTGTTTCGAAAAACCCATTTTGTGCCAATAGGTTTATGAGTTGATGGTCTTGGGACTAACTCCCAAACTCCATTTCTTTTAAATTGGTTTAACTCATCATGCATAACCATTAACCAATGTTCATCCAGCAGAGCTTGATCAATACTGCTTGGTTCAATCTGCGAAACAAAAGCCATGGTACAACAAAGATTTCTTAAAGAGGATCTAGTGAAACTCCCTGGGATACTTCCCCAATTATGTTGTCAAGGGAAAGATCTTTAGTTGTTCTCCACTCCTTGTGTTTTTGTTCAATAGTTGACTGTTCAAGTACATCATTTGGTTTAGCTTTTTCTTTTTCATTCAGATTATTAAGTTGCAGAAATTCTTCCTTTTGTCCTCCATCAACATCATACTCCAAATTCTCTTTGGAAGGGTTAGACTCATCACATATGACATGGACAGATTCCTCAACACACAATGTTCTTTTATTGAAGATCCTGTAAGCTTTACTTTGCAAAGAGTAACCAAGAAAAATTGTTTCATCAGCTTTAGAATCAAATTTGCCAAGAGAATCTTTACCATTGTTTAAAACAAAACACTTGCAGCCAAATGCTCTAAGATGAGATATGTTTGGTTTCCTTCCTTTGTATAGTTCATAAAGGGTTTTCTTCAAAATAGGCCTTATGAGAATCCTATTCAAAGTATAACAAACAGTACTTACAACATCAGCCCAAAAGTGCTTAGGCAATTTTGTTTCATTTAGAAGTGTTCTTGCACCTTCCTTAAGTGATCTGTTTTTTTCCTCTCCATAACACCATTTTGTTGGGGTGTTCTTGGAGCTGAAAAATTGTGATTAATTCCAAATTCTTCACAAAATTTTTCAAAGTATTCATTTTGGAATTCTCCACCATGATCACTTCTAATTGAAAAAATATTGCAAGCTTTTTCATTTTGAATTATCTTGGCCAATTTTCTAAAAGTTGTGAATGCATCACTCTTGGATCTTATGAATAAAGTCCATGTGTATCTTGAGTAGTCATCTACAATGACAAATCCATAGAAATTACCTCCCAAGCTCATGGTTCTTGAAGGACCAAATGAATCCATATGAAGCAACTTAAGAGGTCTAGAAGTAGAAACAACATTTTTGCTTTGAAAAGAATTCTTTGTTTGTTTACCTCTTTGACAAGCTTCACATATTTTATCCTTCTCAAACTTAAGCTTAGGTAATCCTATGACCAAATCGTTTTTCACAAGCTTGTTCATATGATGCATATTTATATGACTTGCTCTTCTATGCCATAACCAAGTTTCATTAGTTTTACTTACAAGACAGCTAGTGTTATGAATGAATGTATGGTCAATGGACAAAACATAAATGTTACCCTTTCTTTTGTCAACATGGATAACATCACCACTTTAATTATCACAAATCAAATAGAAATTGTTGTTGAAGGAAACTTTGAACCCTTTGCCACATAGTTGGCTTATGCTTAGGAGATTATGTTTCAAGCCATCAACATACAAAACATTTCTGATAATTGTTTTAAGGCTGTCTCCTATGTTTCCTTCTCCAATTATCTTTCCTTTGTTATTATCCCCATAAGTAAAAAA
>QARZ01039713.1:0-10286 GCA_013407115.1 Glycine latifolia
TGAAACCAAATTGATTCTTATCAAGGAAGCTTTCCTTTGTAGCGAATCCTCCTCCGACTTATCGTTCCATTTGTGGATCGTGGCGTCATTCTTAGTCATTCCTTAATCTTCTCCATTTTTCTATTTGAGTTTTAAAGCACCATTCATGGAGTCTTGAAGCTTGCAATTCCGGAAACGATCCAAACCAAGCATTCATGTCTTGGTAGTCATCATTACACCAGCGGATTAATCAATTATTGTCAGTTAAATAAGTTTTATATAAAGCTTGGTGAATTACCCAAAAGACACAAAGCTTTCTAAAAGTTCAAGAGACTGATTTTTGAGTGACAAACACATCTTGTAAAGATTAAGATTTCTAAGTTTTTATGAAGATGTGTTAAAGAAAGAAAGTTTTTCAAGATAGTGATTCTGAGCATTTGATTTCTTACAACCTGGATTATGTGGTAATCTCAACTCATTTCATTCATTCATACATGAAGGATCACAGGTTGTGTTTATCTTGAATCTTTCTTTTTAGATGTTCTAATATTTTTGTTGTGTTGTGATAAATCAATTTGATTCTTTCAAGCTTTCTAGAGTAGGGTTCTCTAGGTGAAATATCTGAGTAGGGTTCTCAGGATCTTTGTGATTTGTTTTCTAATAGGGTTTTAGAATTCAGATTCTTTATCTAGTGTTGATAAAGATAATCGCTTGTAAATTGCTTGTAAAGAATATTTTGATTTAGTGAAAACTCTAACCTAGTGTTGGTTGGAAGACATTGGATGTAGCCTCCAAATTTGTGAGGTGAACCAGTATAAATTGTTGTGCCTCTTATTCAAATTCTGTATATCTCTCATTGCTTGTGTTTGGGTAATCAAGGTATAATCAACAAGACAAAGCTTCTATCATTACATGCATAACAAGGTTGATCTTGGTTGAAAGAAAAGTTCTGGTTTGAAAAAGGTTTATATGATACGATCCAAACTTCAAATTCCGCAAATTGTTTCAAGAAAATTTTTAAAGACCTGTTTTAAACCAATTCACCCCCCCTCTTGGTTTATTTGAAGAGTGTTCATTGTGTTTTCATCCTTATGTATCTCTTTTGATATTATATATATAAATATTTTTTGTTCATTACTAGTGATTTCATTCTATTCGTAATGCTTGATTCTATTTTATCACTAGTTTCATGAAATTGGATTCTAAGTTTGAATGGAAAGTACTCTTAGAATTTGAATTGAATGAATTTACTCTTTATGTTACGTAGCTAAGAAAAGAGCACAACATTTTGATTGTAAATAGCACGAGATTATGATTGTAATGCTAGGGTATTTATTTCATATGCGAGGAATCAATATTTAGTAATATACTTAGGATTCTCAAATGTGAGGATTGATTCGGGGTGATATAATGTGTGCATCAATGATGTTAGAAAATGATTCATATGAATTAATATTATTTGGATACTGCAGGTATGAACGATGAAATCTAATCCTACATTTTTCTTGAATTAATTAAATTCATTTTACTTGTTTTCGTAATTTTGCACATTTTTTACGCACTAATTCTGTTATTTTCGTTAAACCATGAAATTTAGATTAAATTTATTGTACATAACTATTGAGCTGTTTACTTTTATATGGAGAAACTAAGTAACTCAAGTTCCTTTGAAGACGAACTCTTTTATAAAATCTTTAACCTTCGATGACATTGGTACGCTTGTCAATAGTCTAACACTTGCTTTGATCTTTGTCTAGTAAAAAGAGGTCGTTGGGTGTATTTAATTCATGCCCTTTCTTCATGCAGAGGGATCTTCCTTTAAGGCTTCCGTGAACAAAGTTTGCAGCAGGCGGTCACATCTTTGTCAGTGAAGGTCTTGCATAGCAGAGCTTGTCTTTTGATGGTATATCAGATATTTACTTCATTCATTGTCTGAAAACATCATATGCTAATCATGTAGCATATTCCCTTTGTATTTGTTTGCATCTAATCAAAATAATTAAGGATATTTCTAAAAACAATATAATTAAATAGCTAAATTTTTTTAACAATGGATGTGACCACTAAATGCCATGGGTGTTAGAAAACTTTTACCAATATTGAAATTTAAGTCTTTAGTTAAAAAACACATGAATTTTATGTGGTGTTTTAGTCTCAATGTTTAATAAAATTCCAAACTTTGTTAAAAATAATTAAGTCCAAACTTTTATGTGCTAGAACATTAAGTTTAGGTCTTAAAAGTGTTTTTTTTAAAGAACTTTAAAAATAAAAAAATAATAATAAAGTGGAACAACAAAGACATAATATATATAGAGAGAGAAGAAAATGAAGGAATTGAATTTGTAAAGTTAATATAGTATTGAGATAAATTTTAAATAAATTAATGTTGAAAAAAAACAATGATTTAATATTGTAATATTGTTCTATATCTAAAAATATTGTAATATTGTTGTATTGTCACAAAATACATGTGGCAAGTGACAGGGCGTTCCCATACGCATGTCAGCCCTCAATGTTAGCCCTGGCATAGGAGCACGAACTCCTCGCCCTTAGTAACTGGGCTACTGGGCAGAAAAGGCTATCTTTAATATCTCATTATTTGAATATTAACAATAATGTTGCAATCTCCTTATCAAGTGGCAGGTACTTAATTATCTATAAGATACACATTATCTATAAGCTACAATTATCTACTAGCTATTATCTAAAAGTTGGTAATTATCTACAAGGGTTGTTACACCACTTAAATAGCCACAAAGGGTACTCATAGTCCGACATGCGAGATCATATAGCCCATCTTGACCACGTCCATCCTAACATGGGTCAACTCCAGATTTTTGGTAAGTACATTTGGCGCCCATCGTGGGCCAGCGGTAAAACTTACCCCGCGACCTTTCTTTCCACTAATGGTTAGCACGCTATTTGGCCTCAGATGTGGGATCCCTCTTGAAAGCTCCAATCCTCCCTCGATAACCATGACAGACACTCTCCAGCAACTCCAGTCACATATTGCAGAGATGAAGCGTCGCCATGAGGAGGAACTCTGAAAGCTGAAGGCTAACCACAATAGTTGGAGGCTCATGTGAGACACCCCCAAGGCGACCAACTCTCTGCCCATAAAACGAATGAATGTACTCAAGTGGAATCACACCCCCGACACATCATCAACACTCAAAACGACCCCGGTCTATCACACATATACCGACCAAAATGACAGATGACTCGTCGACACCCTTTGGTCGACCGCATCATGGAAGCCAACCTACCCTTAGGTTGGAAATCGCTCAACCTAGAGCGGTACGATGGAACCACCGATCCAAATGAACATCTGGACGCATTCCTCACCCCGACAAATCTCTACACCAACTACGACACAATCCTTGTCGCATTTTCCCAACGTCCCTCAAAGGGGCAGCATTCACATAGTATGGAGGACTCCCTCCAAGGTCCATCAACAACTTCAACAATTTTGTCGAGCACTTCAGTTCTCAATATGCAACCAACCGGTCACACCACATGACTTCCACTGTGTTGGCCAGTCTGCAACAAGAAGATGATGAATCCCTCTAAAACTTCATGGACAGGTTTTGACAAATTGCTGTACAAATCCAAAATCTCAACCCAGAGGTAGCAATGCACTCCATTCTTCCTGCCTTACGACTTTGTAAGTTCACAGACAGTCTATACAAAAAAAAAACCCTAGTAGCATGGACGAGTTGCGCGAACGAGCCAAGGGCTACATCCAAATGGAGGAGATGTCAATGTTCTGAAACGAGGCCCAACAAGTTGGACAAAAGCATGACAAGCGAGAAGGAGGTACCAAGACCAACTTACATAAGTCAAACAAACGACACAAGTCGATCAAGCTCCAACCTCTCCCAAAGAGACCCGGGGATGAGCATTGGCGCCCCTGACAGCAAATCGCACCATTATCCTGGAGGAGGCCTTCAACACAGAGGTACCCATTAAGCTACCTCTGTCATTCCCTCCTAGGTCAGGGTTTAGATAGAACCAGACACTACAGATACCACTACAGTTACAATCACAATACAAAAGATTGATGGGCTCTAAAAGATAAAATTGCAGAGCTTATCCAGGCTGGATATCTAATTCATGAAGAGGCCTGATAATCACCCAACAGAAGTGAGACCCGGGGGACACCAAGAGGACCATCACAGAAATTACGATGCAAACAAAAAAAGGGGACAAAGCATAAGACAAAAAGAGACAAAGGCACTACATCAAATATGCAAGCGTCAACCTCCGCAAGAACAGGAAAACGAAGTTGCCCAACAAATCTGAGGTGTAACAACACCATCATGCGTGAATTTTCCTACAGACGCATGTCCAGTCAATCCTGAAAGAGGCATCTACTCACCATCTAGGATATCGACATCAACTATGTCAAAGTAGCATCACCACAAAGTCTCCCTCCCATCACTTTCACAAATAAAGACTTAAAGGCATCAACCCTATCAACTAGGACGACTCCATTGTTGTCTCCATTGTGATCACTAATTTCATGGTGTCTAAAGTCCTCATTGTCCAAGGTAGCTCCATGAGCATCCTTTACTGGAAAACATTCTAGAGGCTCAGTCCATCCTCACTCTGGACCTCTCCTCAACTTTGCAGGAGAAAAAGTAGAAACCAGAGGCTACCTAGACCTTATGACCACCTTCGGTAAAGGCCAGCTCTCATGGAGCTTCACAGTCAGGTATTTAATTGTTGATCCAGATACCTCATATTTTGCTTTGATTGGCAAGAAAATGTTGAACGAACTCAGAGCCGTCATCTCCACGCTTCATCTCAAGAAGAAATTCCCAACCTTGACAGAAGAGATCATGACTTTCAAGGCAAACCAAAAGTAGCCTCGACAATGCTATGTTGAAAGCATGAAAGTGGCACCATATACTCCCACTAAGCAGTTGACAGGCCTCATCTCACAGCAGGTGGTAGTAGCCAAGTCATGAGCATGGGCAAAGGGTCTCCAATTTGAACCCTGACCATCAATGAAGTAAGTCAATATGGCATATTCGATGTGGATTCGTGCGAAGACACCATTTACAAAGGCCCAAAGCCTATCGCAGAACTTGTCAAGTTGTAGGTCGGACTAAAACCCAGACAGTGTATGCAGCTTAGTATGGACCTCAATAGCCACAGCACAGATGCATAACTGATGTCCAACAAGGAACAAGAACCTGTTCACTTGGCAATCATTTGACATGCCGAGTATCCACCCTAACATCATATGCCACAAGCTGGCTATCTCTCCCCAGGCCAAACCAATGACACAAAAGAAGAGGAAGATGGGAGAAAAGTGAGGCAATGTTGTTAGACAAAAGATGGAAAAGCCACTCAAAGCCGAGAAGATAGGTACTCTACCTGGCTCACCAATTTCTTCATGGTAAAAAAAGTAAACGACAAATGGTGAATGTGCACCGACTACACCGATCTCAATTGGCTGTTCCAAAGGATGCATACCCTTTACCAAGCATCAAAAAGCTAGTCGATGACACATCCGGGTTCCAAGTGCAGAGTTTCCTGGATGCTTATTCAGGATAAAATCAGACTAGAATGCAGGCCCCAGACAAAGAGAAATTGACCTTCATTACAGAGAATGCTAACTTCTTTAAACATTAGATTGGGCAAAATGTCGAGGTATACGTGGATGACATGGTCACCAAATCTCAAAGCTTAACCCAGCACGTGGTAGACCTAAAAGTGGTGTTCGAAGAAATCCACAAGTATGACATGCATCTAAACCCAAAAAAATGCACTTTCGGGGTCGGTGGAGGCAAGTTCCTGAGTTTCATGATCACACATCAGGGAATAGAAGCCAACCCCGACAAATGCACAACCATGCTAGAGATGCACAACCTTACCAGCGTCAAGGAAGTCCAAAAGCTGAATGGTAAACTGGTGTCTCTGTCTAGGTTCCTCCTAAAGCTCCTTGAAAAGCGAAGCCATTCTACAAGCTACTTAGGAAAACTAAGCCTTTCCTATGGGACGAAGCCTGTGAGCAAGCTTTCTTGGCATTCAAGAAAACTATAGCCATGCCGCTAGTCCTAAGTCGACCCAGACCAGGAGCACCCTACTCTTATACCTCTCCATAGTTAACGAGGCTATCAACTCAGCCCTCATACAAGAGGAAGGGAAATGCCAACTTCCTATCTATTTCACCAACCGCATCCTCCATGATGCTAAGAAGCGGTGTCAAATGATAGAGAAGGTAGTGCTAGCACTCATTAGCTTAGGCCAACGCCTCAAGCAATACTTTCAAAGTCACCAAGTGGTAGTTAACACGAACTACCCTATCAAACAGGTGTTGCAAAAGCCTGAACTGGCAAGTAGGATGGTAGCATGATCCATAGAACTATCAGAGTTCGATCTCCAGTATGAAATTTGTGACCCCATGAAGATACAATTCATGGCAGACTTTCTAGCAAAGTTCGCTGGCAGTGACCAAACCACCCCAAACTGGTGGAACCTCTATGTGGATGGAGCATTCAACGTAAAAAGTGTCTCAGGGGGGCTAGAGAGGATCAAGAAGCTAAGGTTCTTAAACATTGAAATGTTTAGGCTTTTACATTCCAATTCAATTGAATGGCATATGTAATTTGTGTATGTCTAAGATGAGTCATCTTATAATCCATTGCATAAAACTCATTCATGTTTTCACAAAAGCAAAAGATTCATAAAAATCTTTTCTGAAACTCAAGGTTTTCATGAATGCATAAAAAGTCAAGTGTTCAATGTTTCAAGTTTTGGAAAAATATTTTCTCACTGGTTTAATCGATTACCAACAAGTGGTAATCTATTACTTGAGAAATAAAGAACATTTTAATCGATTATGAGATTATGGTAATTGATTACACAGTTCATAATTACATAATGGACTTCTTGTGATAATCAATTATAGCATGGTGGTAATTGATTACTTGGCAAAGATTTTGAATAAGGCTTCCTGTGATAATCGATTACATTGTGATTTAATCGATTACATTGTTCATAAGTCTTTTCAAGAAAGCTCAAGAACACTTTAATCGATTAGATAAGTGATTTAATTGATTACTTACAGTTAAAATAGTTTTCTATAAATAGATGTTGCTTTTAACAAAATAACAACAATTAAATATCAACGAATTTCATAACCTTTCTAAAAAGAGAAAAGATATTACGAGCTATTCTGTGTTAGACCCTCAAATCCTCAAGCTTCAAGATTCCTTGAGAGGATTTCTTTTTGGGCAACATTCTAAAGAAGAACTTGGAAAGAATGTTCTGAGATTTTTCTTTCAACCTTGATTCAAGTTTGGTAATCATTTGCATTCAGCTGTAGTGGATCATCAGGTTGTTTCTCTCTATACTATTTTGGTTATAATTCTTTCTAGAATTTCTGGTTTGTGTAACTAAAGCAATAGTCTTTCTTAAAGCTTGTCTAGAATAAGTGTTTCTAGAGGGAAGAGTAGAGAAGGGTGTGTTGGATATAGGGGGAGCTGGGAAGAAGATCAAGTCAAGAATGAAGCCCCTTGTCTAAAGGATTTTAGCTTTTTACATGGCTATCAATTGAAGGCATTTGTAAATTGTTAAGTTTCTCAAGAAAGCTTCCTAATGATCCTTTCATTACATAAGCATAATCTCATACATGCATTCATGATTTGAGAAAAGCATACAAAGTTACATATGTGCATTTAGAATGAAGTTGCTCATCATTTAAGCTTTTGGAAAAACATTCATGCACTGCTTTAATTGATTACCAGCTTGTGTAATCTATTAAAAAGCCTTGAAGAACACTTTAATCGATTACCACTAATTGTAATAAATTACACAGGCTTATTTTCAAAATCATGTAGGACTGCCTTAATCGATTACCACTAATCGTAATCAATTACATAGGCTTATTTCTAAGTTGACACGAACTGCCTTAATCGATTACAGTTCATTTTAATCGATTACATTGTTCTTGGCAGTTTTCCATATTGGTTCAAGAACACTTTAATTAATTACTTGACATATTAATCGATTACATTTGTTAAAATAATCGATTACCATGTCATTTTAATTGATTACATGCAGTTATATCTTATTTCTATTTAAAGCCTTTGGGTCTGTACATTTGAGATATACTTGAGAAATTGATTTTACGAATCACTCATTACTTCTAAAGCTTTATTAGTCTAAGAAAAGGATTTTTCTGTCTCATACATCTTGTTCTAAACTTCAGATTACATACATCATTCTTCATGATGTTTTCGACAAGATTCTTCAAGAAAGTTCCAAGAAAGCTATATACTACAAAACATTCAATCATACTTTGTTTGATTGGTAAAATACATCTCATTCATGTGCTGAGGATCATGAGGTGATACCTTTCTTGAACTTCTAACTATGTTCCAAGTTACTTGTAAGTTTTGTAATTTTGGTTGTTTGGAAACTATTACAAAAGGTTCTTAAAGCTTGTTCTAGAGTGGTTTTCTCTGGAGGGTAAGAGTAGAGTAGGGTTCTCTATGTTTGGTGCATTTTGAAACAAAGACTTCCTGTGATAATCGATTACATTGCGAAATAATTGATTACATTGCTCATAAATCTTTTCCAAAAAGTTCAAGAACACTTTAATTGATTAAATGAGTAATTAATCAATTACATAAGTGAATTTAATCGATTACATCAGTGAATTAATCGATTATTGACAGTTACAAACAGTTTTCTACGAACCAATAGCAAGAGGGCCACCCGAACCAAAAAGTAACCCGGTAGCCTGCCTCGACTGAAAGGGACCCTCAACTTCTTGCAGCCTGATACCCCAGTGTCGTTATCTCTCTTCTTTTTAGCCAAAATAAAGGAAGGTATATCGGGGGAGGCCTAAAAAATTTCACCATCAGTAGGGCCCCAACCCTAGCAGTAGGTTGACCCTCTTTCCAGTAGGAGGGTTGACAGTGGATGGTGGCACAGCCCCACCAGCAAGATGCTTCACCAAGGGTCTCTAAGAAAAGTCGCCCATTATACCTACAAAACAAGTGAAACCTACAAGTGTTAATTTAGGCCAACTTCAGACCCAAAGGAAGACAAACCAAAATATTTTACTGTCCAAGGCAGCGAAAAGGTCATCTACAAAAGGAAGAGACAGGATGGCCTGCGAATCCAATGAGGCCGACTGTTGCTCCAAGATGGCCTTGCCAACCCTCTCCACTAGGGTAAGCAGATCCTTGTAACACCCTGAAATTTAAATAACTGAAAATAGATGTTTGATGTATTTCTTGTGTTATTTGATTTTTTGATTAGTTTAGATTAGTTGAATTTTTGTGTAAATTATCCTTGTGCAATTGCTTAGTGTGGATGTTAATTTATGTGAAGTTTGTTTGAGCTGCATTGAAATTGTGTGATTTTGAGTTTGACCCAAAACCTATTTTAGAAAAATCACCATTTTGGATTGGTAAACCGTTTGATCATCTTCAAATGTCATAGGTAGGCTCCTAACCCACATATGTAACTTTTGATGTTGGGATTGGAGAAATAACATCTGTAGTATGCGATAATAATTTTTCACTGAACCATAAATTTTAAAATTGGGCTAGCTCGCCCAGGCGAATTTTGATAGGCTTTTTGGCTCACCTGGGCTAGTTAAGTCAGTTTTAAATAGCCATAAGCGTGAAAAGTCATGAAATTTGGTCTTCTCCCTTATCCAAGCACCCATCCCACCTCCCACCACCATCCTCCACCACCCAAGACCATCGGTGACCACCACGGGCTGCCGTTGCTTGCCACAAGACCAAGACATGAAGAAGAACTTCATAATCGGAGTGGAATCTTTGAAACTCCTCTCAAAGTTTCGATAGAGAATGGAGCTCCCAATCCTTCTTTCTTGGTTTCCTTGAGGTAATCTTAGTTTCTTTTGGTTTCCCTAGCTAGTGTAAGCTTCTCTTAGTGTCTTCTATGTTTTGGGTACCGTTGTTGGGAGTTTTACACTACCTTTGAAAAACCCTTTGAAAATGAGATGTTGTAAAAGTCTCCTTTTTATGAAATTAATGTCATTTCTGTGATCCTTGTTGAACCTCGATCACATTGGTGTGATTGGAATTTCAAAATTAATGTCATACACCCCCATGGGTATCCATGTATATTCACATCACAAAATGACATTATCAATATCCACATCACATCATCTCAATATCATCATCATACATATCAAACACATTTCATTTCAACGTTATCATCATAAACATCAATTTCATCTTATTTTCAACAATATCAGTCACATCAATGTTACCACATTTAAGCATCACAAACCAGATAAACATCATCTCATTTCA
>QARZ01039713.1:10686-70957 GCA_013407115.1 Glycine latifolia
TGAAATGAGATGATGTTTATCTGGTTTGTGATGCTTAAATGTGGTAAATACATGGATACCCATGGGGGTATATGACGGGTTACCTTTGCGATGATGGATTTGATCCTAGCCAGGTCATACATTGATGATGACCATGTTTCATACTTCATATTTCATGGATGGAAATAGAATGAAGGCACTCGCATACCTGTGGGTTTCTGTGGGCTGAAAATGCAGATACTAAGGGGTCATCAGGTTTGGAATTTCCTAGCAATGCTGGCTGATCACCGGGGGGGAATGGCCAGTGCAGGACAGGGTGGCCCTGATAGGCGCTGAATCATTTTTCATGTGAGAGGCTATTTCTGGGATATGGTACCACATTACATGCTGATAAATGAGTCAGGTGCATGCATCATTCTGATAAGGATTGTTTGATTTATGAAATGAATTGGATGATTGGTTTTGTCGAGTGTGTAATGGATTGATGGAGTTCTGGTAATAATTGTGGTTGTTATTGTTGTTCCTTTCCAATTTTTGTTATCTGATACTTGTTGGTTGTATATAATAAACTCACCCTTGCATTTGTTGTTTCTTATGGTTGGTACCTGTGATGATCCTGAACCTTCATTCATGTGAGCAAATGAGCAGCATTAGGTGACTCTGGAGGAGATTCTTTTTGGTTGGAGCCGTCAAGCCAACATGATGACGTTGGAGTTCTTTTTGGGAAAGAGTTATGTTTTGTTAATCAACTATTTCTTAGTTAGTTCCTTGAATTCTATTGTTAGATATGTAAGATTCCAAGTGTAATTACATGTAAAACTGAATTAAGTACTGATATGTGAATGATATGCCATGATTCAATATATATATATATATATATATATATATATATATTCTTGACTCATCTGGATGGATCAGGCCTTGGTTGGAATTTGTCGATCATTAAAGTCCTTCTCATAAGGAAGATCAACAATATGTTGTTTCCTTTGCCAAAAAGCATTTGGAAGGTCAGCACAGATGAAGCTTTGGATGTGGTTAGACAAAGACTGGATTTTATTAAGAACAACAGGTTGATTAAGCAAATCGTCAATTTTCTTATAAGAAATTTCTTCTTTAAGATAATTAATTTGATTTTGCTTAAAAAGGATTGGGTTCAAATTTCTAACAATAGGATTTTTTAGAAACCTGAAAGTAATGGATTTGTTTAAATACGTAGTAGAAATACCTTTATCAGAAATGGTTATGGGAAAAATAGATTTAATAAAAGGTGTTCCCAAAATAACGGCATTTTTAAGATTTTTGACAATGAGGAAAGCAGTTTTTACTTTTAATTCATCTTTTTCAATAAAAGCGTTTGAAAGTTTAAAGTTAACACGAAGCTTAGGCCCACTAGCGATGCTAAGTCGTTTAGAAGTTTTCTCAAAATACATAGTTGGAACTAACCCTTCCTAAATGCAGTTTGAATCTGTCTCTGTATCAAACAGAGCTTCAGTCTCAAGGATGAAGGTTCCGACAATAATTTTGACCTTAATATAAAACTTCTGGATGGTTAATTGATTAATTAGTTCAAAAATGTTTAGAAGATCAACAGGATTAACTGAATCATTTGGAGAATCATTATCAGAGGGTTGGTTATTCTGACCATGATTTTCCTCATCAGTTAGGTCGCCAGATTGCAGAACACTCAAAATATTTTGATGAACATTTTGTTGTTCCTTAATAAGGCGAATTTCAGCTTTCAGTTGATTAACCTCATGCTGAAGAACCTGAAGGGTTATTGGTTTAATAACACTCTTTTCAAAAAATTTAACGGTATTATTTAAATTAAACTTGTTATTAATTGACAAATTGTTAGGTTTAGAAAAAGAAGAAGATGGTTCATTTAAAGATTGTTTAAGTTTTAATAAAAGATTTTTCTTTTCTTCAGGGTCAGAAATGGAATTAATCACCTCAAAAAGAAGATCTTGCTCCCGGGTAAGGACATTGAATTGGGAAGAAGAAAGACAGTCTTCATCAGTCGAAGATAGATCATCCTCTTTAACTTGCTTCAGATTTTCTAAAGATTGACCCTCAGAAGTTTCTTTATCAGATTCATTTTCAGAGGAGGATTCTACTAAGTGCTGATTAATCTGTTCTTCAATAGAGGGTTCACGATTTAGATTCCTAAGCTTCTTCTTAAGCCTGCAATACTGACTTTTATGGCCAGGTTTGCCACAAGTCCAATAGACCACGTGTTTCTTAGGAATGTTGACCTTATCAAAGGGAGGTTTGGTTTGGAACTCTCTTCTAAGCTTTCTAGGCGGGGTTCCTGACTTATGACGGTGATAAACAAATTTCTTGGGTTTCTTCCTAGGCTTAGAACAGGGAAGGCCAAACTGTTCACAAAAATTTCCCAAATCTCTGCGAGTTTGAGCCTTTTCTTTGGCAAGCTGACGCTGGATTCTATCATCTTGGCAAATCTTTAAGGCTACCTTATGGATGTAAGCAATAAGTTGACCATAACTCAATTGCTTGTAAGGGATCTCATTGTTAGGGTGCTGACTACGAATATTGTCCCTAACTTTATCCCCTAAGGATTTTGGAAGACCAACAAGAAATTTTTCTTTCCAGAATGGTTCTTGACTGTCTTCATGGGTAAAGACTCTAGTAAGGAAGGTATCCTTATGCCACCTAAAGTCAGCTAAAGTCTTACACCTAAGGTTGGAAAGGAGTTCAGCAAATCTATCCTTCCATAGGCTAGAGTCACCTATGAAGTGTTGAACGATGGTAAAGATAAGCTGGTTGACCGAATCAGGGACAGGTTTACCATCTTGGGTTAAGACAGTGCCATCATTATCCATTTTGACAGCGCTCTGGACGGTAATCTTATGCTTCTCGGATAGATAGTTGTCCCACCAACCTTTTAGTTGTCTAGTGAAACCAGAAACTAAAATGTTGACAATAACTGCTTCAGAACAATTAAGGGATGTATCATAGGTTGTAGCAACCATGGTCATTTGCTGAAGGATGTTGAGGATATGGTACTCAGTTTTGCCATCTATGTTCCATTCATAGATATAATTATCATTAAAGGATTTGGAGTGTTCCTTTTCTTCTAGGAGAAGATCAGGAGGGGTTGCCCTATTGTAATACAACTTAGAGGGTTGCTTCCAATTGGGTTGGTTTCTAATGGGATTAACTTGGATAGACCTATCAGAATCAGAGTTACCATTATCTAACTCAGCTTGAGTAAGGACATTGATTTCCTTATCTTTGTCCTTTTGAGCCTCATGCCTAGATCTGGCTCTAGTAAGGGTTGGTTTGGAATGTGCTTCTTGGAAAGTCTGAGGAGTGTCTTGAATGATGATGGAAGTTAATCCTTCAAGTTTTTCTCTAGACTCGACAGAGGAGTGACTAGGAGGCTGATCGAAAGCTTTGAGTTTAGCAAACTCTTTCCTAAGCTTATTGTTCCATATGGTTCTTAATATCTTTGGGTGTTATGGGTTCAGACTCACCCCTAGACTTAAAGGGTGAGGCATAGATGTGACCATGCTTTCCGTTCCTAACATTAGGGAGAATAAACTTGGTCGATGGAGGGAACTCAGATCTAACTATATGGCCATCCTTAAGGTCATACTTAGTGATAACACTAATGGTGTTTGGTTCTAAGAAAGGGTGGTCTATCTTATGGTAAGCTGCATAATACTTAAACCAATCAAAGAAAAAAAATCTAGGTTTGGACTTGGTTAAGGAAGGAATAATACTCTTTCCTAATCTGGGTTTTACTATCATCCCTATAATGGCTAAGAATCCACTCTCTTTGAGGAGTCATTTCCTCAGAGTCGAAGTCTAGCTTAAGGGCTTCATAATCTACGCAGGTCTTATTAATCATGGATAACTTCATAATCTTGCATAAATGAAAAGGTTGGAGAGGGGATAGATCTAGACTCTTCCTCAGTATTTTCCTGTTGATATATAGGTTGAGGAATGGAGGACGAAGTTTCTACTCCCTGAAGCTTGACTCTGTTACTACTTCCACTAGGAGCAACAAAAAAGGATTTCCTAGAGAAGACCGACCCAAACATTTTAGATCTAGAGTCTCTAGTAAAGGATGACCTAGCGGTATTGAAGGAGTTGGACCTGTTGAAGGTGATCTCTCTCTCTCTCTCTCTCTATATATATATATATATATATATATATATATATATATTAACAATTATGTAATTGTATCGCGTGTATGATAGTTGTATTATCGGGAAAAATTTACTATCATTTTCATAATCAAATTAATGGAGTTTTCATTAAAATTCAAAATTTGCACGATTAAGAATTAGTGATATTGTAGCGACGAGGTGGGTCGTTACAATCCTTGTCAAAAGACTTGAACCTGGTGGGGTCTAACTACTAGTAGAATGGGAAGCAAGGTTCCCCATCCTGGTTGAATCTCAATGACAACCCATTAGCCATGACATCAATGGCTTGGACCTTGAAGAAACAGTCCTTGAAGCGGCGAAACACGTTCAAGTCAAACTCGAACAACTTCTTGGACATGTTCAGGGAAATCCAACCTATCTTGCCTATCAACTTCTTTTGAAAGAAATACAAAAACACCAACACACTAGGCCAGATGTTGAAAAAATGGCAAAAGATCTCGAAGGCCCTCACCATAGCCCAACTATTGGGGTGAAACTAAGAGTGGGCTAGATTCAAGTTCTCAAGCAAAGCACATTGAAAAGAATTCAAGGGAAGAATTAAACCCAACAGCTCAAAGAGGTACCAATGCATGAAAATGAAGGGTAGACAACCTGGCACTGTCCTCAGAATGGGAAAATCATCATTCTCTCAGGCCTGGACAATGTTGTAGGAGTCCTCAGGGTTTGCTAACCTCAGTTGATGCCACAAAGCAGAAACGCTTGTTGTAGAGGTAATAGATGATGGAGGTGCATTGCAAGCTCAAGGCCAAGAAGGAGAACTTGAAGAACTTCCTTTGGTTAGCTTTAGAGGACCCATGACAAGAGCTAGAACTCCAACCCTTCAAGAGCACATCAAAGTTAAATTGCACATTTTAGACAAGTATGAATAAGAACACCAACTCAAAAAGAACAAGGGCTAAATTTTGTACTCTCAATTTGAATTTAATTCTAGCACCTTTTAGTGGCAATTGTGTAAATAAGTGTAGTGCACTTGTATGTAATTTTTTTGCACCTATGTAAGCTTGTAAAATGCACATGGCTGACATTGGCACGTGGCTGCATATAAGAAGCTTGCACCTCAAGCTTCATTAGCTTGCACCTTACGCTTCATTACATTTGTCATTTCACTTGCATTTAACTTACATTTTCATGGCTATATAAGGCCAGCCCAAATATATTGTACACCTTTGCCTATTCCTAACTCCCCTTGGGTTGACATTTATCTAAGAGGGGACAGGGTTCTATATTTGTTGTTGTTGATAGGTTCTCAAAGATGGCAACATTTCATTCCTTGTCACAAGAATGATGATGCTTGAGAGTGGCCAATCTCTTCTTCAAGGAAATTGTGAGACTTCATGGATTGTCTAGAAGCATTGTGAGTGATTAAGACACAAAGTTCCTTAGCCACTTTTGGAAGATATTATGGGGTAAGCTTGGCACAAAGCTCTTGTTTTCATCAACTTTCCACAAACGGATGGCCAAACCGAAGTGGTGAATAGGACATTGGGTCAACTCCATAGATGCTACACCAAGGGCAATCTGGGGACTTGGGAGGAGTGTGTGCCTCACATTGAGTTTTCTTATAATAGAGTGGTTCACAAGACCACTTCCTTATCTCCTTTTCAAATTGTCTATGGCTTCAATCCTTTAACTCCTATTGATTTATTGCCATTACCTAACACTTCTTCTATGATTAATCATGATGCTTTGTCTAAAGCTTCTTTTGTTAGGAAATTGCATGAAAAGGTGAAGGCCCATGTGGAGAGGAAGATGGAACAATATGCTAAGCAAGCCAATAAGCACAAGAAGCATGTGGTCTTCAATGAAGGAGATTTGGTTTGACTTCATTTGATGAAGGATAGATTTCCTTATCAAAGGAAATCCAAGCTCCAACCTAGAGGAGATGGACCTTTTAAGATTTTAGAGAGGATAAACAACAATGCATATAAACTCGAGTTGCCAATTGAGTATGGTGTGAGTAACACCTTTGTTTGTGACCTTTCTTTGTGTGATGTAGGTACAAGTGAGGGAGCAAACTTGAGGTCAAGTTCCTTTCAAGAAGGAGGGGATGATGGAGTTCCATTACAAGCTCAAGGCCAAGAAGGAGAATTTGAAGAACTTCAAGCCCTTCAAGAGCACATCAAAGATAACTTGCACCTTTTAGACAAGTATGAAGAAGCACACCAACTCAAGAAGAACAAGGACTGAATTTTGTACTCTCGAGTTGAATTTAATTCCAGCACCTTTTAGTGGCAATAGTAGTGGCAATAAATAGGCCTTTAGTGACAGTAAAAAGGCCTTTAGTTGCAATTTTGTAAATAAGTGTAGTAGGTGCACTTGTTTGTAAATTTTTTAGTACCTATGAAAGCTTGTAAAATGCACATGGCTGGCATTGGCATGTGGCTGAGTCATCATATGAGAAGCTTGTACCTCAAGCTTCATTAGCTTGCACCTCAAGCTTCATTTCATTATCCATTTCACTTGCATTTAGCTTACATTTTCGTGGCTATATAAGGCCAGCCCAAACATATTGTACATACTTTTGGTTAAATCAATAAGAAAAAAGAATATAATTAATTTCTTCCAAAACACCAACTTAGAAGGAAGTACGTTAGTTTATTGTTAAGACAAAAATAAGGAAAAAAAATCAAGTTTTAATTGTTGATTATTCTTTTTCTAGGTTGTTTGAAATATACAAAAATAAGAAATTTTCAATATGAATTTGATTGTTTTGTTAGTATATATCTGTAGTGGTATAAAGAAAAACCAATCATATATATTTGTTTTACCATGAGTTTGCAAACTATTTGAAATCAAAACAATGACACTTGCATTTTTTTTCTAACAATAATATAAATTAATGTTTGTATGAAAAAAATTGCTACAAATGCAATGCATTGTTTTGAAGCATGGACTATTCTTAAAATAAATCCATAATTCATGGTAAACTATAGGTAAGGAAATATATCTAAGGTACATGCATCACATATCTTTCCATAGTAACAAATTAATTGGTAGAGAAAAGATAAAATTCAAAGGCCTTCGATAGTCAAACTTTAGAATACATTTCCTTTTATTTTAGTCCCTAACATTAGGGCTCCTTATTTAATGATGATGTGGCTAATAAAGGTAGGAAAATTAGAAGGAAGTACGTTAATTTCATGTTATGACAAAAATAAGGAAGCAAAAATCAAGTTTGCATTGTTGACTATTATTTTTCTAGGTTGTTTGAAATATACAATAAGGAATTTTTAATATAAATTTAATGAATTTGTTAGTATATACCTGTAGTGGTATAAAAAAAATCATATATATTTGTTTAACCATGAGTTTGCAAACTACTTGAAATCAAAATAATGACACTTGTATTCTTTTTCTAACCAAAATATAATTAATGCTTGTATGGAAGAAATTGCTACAAATGCAATGAAATTGTTTCGAAGGCATGGACTATTCTTAAAATAAATCCATGATTCATGGTACACTAAAGGTGACTAATAAATTCTAAATGCAACATCAATTAGAATTTTTATCATTAGTTAAAAGTAAATATTGAATGATACATCAAAGATCATACGAGATAAGTGATATATGATTTAGTTTTTTTAAGATTTTAGGTTCAAATCTCATGAATTTTAAAATATCAACAAACACTTTACCTTCTTAAATAGGTTCACTAGTCTTGTATTAGTTGGGGTTCTATGTGACTTTTCATATACAAATGGTTTAAGACAAAATAAAAGTTCATGTTTAGGTACATTAAAAGACAATGCAAACACCAACAAAGTCCAACACAATTATTAAATGATTGGGTTCCTTAAACATGCTGATAGGGGTTCAATTCCTTAGTCGTGCATATGGAGAAGAATTTGTTGGGAAAGACAAAACCCACTTGGGTGATTTCTACGCCTTGAGAGTTAATCTCATGACTTTCGATTATGGGAATACCCAACTTCAAAAAAAAAAAAAAACAATGCAAATGTATTATCAATTATAAAAGAACATAAATCCATACAATTGAAAAGTCACAAAACCATTTGGTGTGTTATATTTTGCAAGATAATAATGTATAGGTTTAAATTATTGGGTCATAAAATATTTTTCATTAAAGGAAGGAAACTAAGGGAAAACTTTGAAATTTTTGAAATTTTCTAGTAGAGAAAATTTTGAAATTTGAATTGGAGATAAAGTAAAAGGAAAAAATAAGTTTTGTTCTAAAACAACTTTTTCTTTCCACTTTATTTCAATCGAACAAAGGAAAATATTTTGTTATTGTGTTTTCTTTCATTTCATCCAAACATATCGTAAGTGTTTTCATACCTGATATCCTCATATTGTGATCTAGTGAATGATGTATTGTTGTTGATTGAACATGATTTAAAGTCTTCTGCAAATTAAAACCACACACTTCAAAGAATTGTTCAATGCAATGAATTATAATCAATTACAAAGGCTTATTTTAAAAAGCTACTTTAAAAATGTACAAAAGATCATGGGACTTTTGTTTTGGGGTTTGAAAAAGCTAATTTAGTTTTTTTTTTCTTCTCTTCTACGCCTTGGCCACTTCAATTCAAGTTCTTTAGTTTTGATGTCAAACACCCACCTTTTTCGTTTATTGTTTTAATCTATTACGTGCTCAAACTGTTGGATCAGTGTTGTTTGTTAATTTGAAGTTTATCTAGTTGGTTTGTTGGGTTTGTTTGGTTGCAGAAATCCACTCTTTACCTAAGGGTGTGTGATTTTTCCGTGATGTATAAATTTGTAGGAAAGAAGATCCTCTTTGATCTTCGGTTTTGCTCGGTGATTGTGTGGGGGGTGTATGATTAGTGCTCGTTAATTTGATGTTATGATCCAGAGGGGAGTTGCTGGTTGTCACCATGAATCTTTTCTGCAGATTCTTTGAACCACATTTAGAAAATGCTCCATACACAAAACCCGCATTCAAATTTCTTTAAATACTTTACATATTGTTACAAGAATATGAAGCAATCAAGAGGATCATCTAATTTAACAAAATACTAAATACAATTTGCGTTTTTGTCTCAGATGGGAAGCATTCAGTAATTATTCAACATGGAGCAATTTATGACGTCTAAAAGTCACCACAGTATTTAATTTTAAAATCAATTTTTGGAAGTTTTCAACTGTCAGAAAACATAATAAAAGAAAATATTAATAAAAATAGTGTCACAACATCACTGAATGGCCAAAATGGACCAAAAATACTAAAACAATGGACGGAAAAAAGTATGAAGATATTGATCGATCATCGACAAATTTAGGGAACAAAACCATAAATAACAAAAAGTTTTGGGACTAAAAACATAGTTTATCCTTTATTATCCACTAAAGGAATATAAGTACGTTCCATTTGTGGCAAGTCCCAAAGAGCATGCAAGAAGAAGGTGCTAATAAATTCTCTCTGCTGTAGATACAGGACGTAAGAAAACAACGATAACTGTGATGTTATCTTTGCTGCCTCGTTCCACTGCTTCCGTAGCCAACCTCTTGGAGCACATCCCAGGCTCTTTAACAGTATCTTTTATTATATTTATGACGTCCATACTGCTTATGGCATCCCACAGGCCATCGCTAGCCATGACCTAAACCAACAACTTCATATTAGTTTAATGAAGGGCAGAAAATGTTTCACGTAAGTATCATAAGCCCCCGGGTAATATGAGGGTGATACATGTAACATAAACGTATAAAAAGCTTTCAAGCCTTGGTCTTAAGGGCACTTCAATAAATTAGAATTATTCAGGTACACCTCCTGAGTTAGGTTTAACTAAAAAAATGTTACTTAACAATACCCTTCAACCTTAGCCTTGGTCTTAAGGGTGCTTCAATAAATTAGAATTATTCAGATACACCTAGTCAGTTAGGTTTAACTAAAAGAATGTTACTTAACAATGCCCTTCAACCTTTGCTGTAAGTGCATCTTATTTTTCAAGATACTTCAAACTCTTGAAGCCTTTCAATACATATAATTGGTAAGATTATAAATGCAATTATCATCTGTTAATTATCTGCGAACTTATTTTGTCAAGATACTTCTAACTGAACTTATTTAAAGACCCAATGTACATAATGAATTTCATGCAAAATAACAGAATCTAGCATAAAGTTCCTTACCAGAAATTCATCCTCTGGGCACAAGGTAATCTCAGTTATCTCTGGTTCTGCAGTTACAGCAGGCTTCAGATCATCATCACCAATAGAACGAGTAACCTGTGTAAAATGAGTCGGTTTTACTCGCATCAATATATAGTAAAACCTCAAATTTCCATTAATATCATTGTTAGTGCCTGATCATATTATTTTGTGAACACAAGATTATTTGTGTGCCACAAGTTAAAACAAAGGGAACAAGAAAGAAAAAGGACAGACAGTATTGAACCAATTGGGGATCGTTATGTATCAGACCAGTAATGGCTAGACATAGCTCCCCTCTATAAGTAATACCAGAATGCATGACTCGAGCATTAGATGCCTGCCCTTCTGAGCATTTCGTTCCAAAAGAGATTCATGAATAATCTATCTCTGTCAGAAACAATGGAAGCTGGAAAACCATGCAACTTTACCACTTCATTGATGAATAACTCAGTAACCTCCTTAGCTGTATAGGGGTGACTTAAAGCAAAAAAATGAGCATATTTAGTTAGCCTATCAACCACCACCAGTATAGTATCCTTACCCTGAGCCTTTGGTAGACCTCCAATAAAATCCATGGATATATCAGTCCACACTTTAGTTGGAATAGGTAAAGGTTGAAGTAACCCAGCTGGTGCTAAAGTGCTGGCTTTATTCCTCTGACATACCTCACATCCAGCTACATTGTCCCTTATAGTTTTCTTCATTCCTTTCCAAAATACCAAATTTGCTACTCTTTTAAAAGTTCTAAAAAATCCAGTATGTCCTCCCACAGGGGAGTCATGTAGATCTTTTAACAGTAAAGGGATTCTAGAGGAATATTTAGATAAATCCAATCTATTATTATAATAAAGTTTACCTCCATGAATGGAATACCTTGATTTCTTTGCTGTCTTAGTCAAAATTTTCTGATAAATCTCATACAGTTGAGGGTCAGCCTGTATTTCTTCCTCCCAATCACCCCATTCTTCCTCTTGCACCCTTTTGAAATAGCATAGAAGGAAAACTGCCTGGATAGCATCAGCCACTATGTTCTACTTCCCTGGTCTATATTGAATATCAAAGTTATATCTAATCAGCTTAGTGGCCCACTTAAATTGTTCCTCACTCAATAATCTCTGCTCATTCAAAATTTTCAAACTTTTTTGATCTGTTCTAATAATAAATTTCCTGTCCAACAAATAATGTCTCCACTTTTTTACTGCTAATACCACAGCCATTAATTCCCTCTCATAAACTTATTTCAGCTGACTCTTTTCTGAGAGTGCCTTACTCCAAAAGGCTAAAGGTTTCTCCTCCTGCAATAAAACTGCTCCAAGCCTAGTTCCTGAAGCATCAGTTTCTAGGATAAAATTCTTAGAAAAATTTGGTACTACCAATGAAGGCAGCTTTTTCATAGCTTCCTTTAGCTGATCAAAGGCAAGTGTTGCCTCTTTATCCCATTGAAAAGCATCCTTCTTCAGTAATGAATTTAAAGGTTGAGCCAGCTTCCCATCACCCTTCACAGACCTCCTATAATATCTTGTCAACCCCAAAAATCCCCTTAATCCTTTCACCTCCTTTGGAATAGGCCAATTAGACATGGCTACCAACTTATTTGGATCAGCCTCCACCCCTCTGCCTGATATAATATGACCCAAATACTCCCAAGGATCTCTTGCCAAAGTGACATTTCTTTTATTTACTTTCAATTCTTGTTGCTGCAGCACCTGTAATACTGCTTTCACATGCATGCTATGGTCCTCTAAATTCTGACTATACACCAATATGTCATCAAAGAAAACCAAAGCAAATTGTCTCAAGAAAAGTCTAAGTAACTCATTCATGAGTGCTTGAAAGGTAGATGGTGCATTGGTCAGCCCAACGGGCATAACCAAAAACTCATAATGTCCCTCATGAGTCCTGAAAGCTGTCTTTTGAATGTCTTCTTCCTTCATTCTGATCTGGTGATACCTAGCTCTTAAGTCCAGCTTTGAAAACCATTCAGCTCCACCTATTTCATCCAACAATTCCTCTATGATGGGTATAGGAAATTTATCAGGCACTGTGATCTTATTTAATGCCCAGTAATCAACACAAAACCTCCAACTTTCATCTTTCTTTTTGACTAAGATCACAGGACTAGCAAAAGGGCTAGTACTTGTTCTAATAATTCCCACAGACAGCATATCCCTCACTAACTTTTCAATCTCATTCTTCTGAAAATGAGGGTATTTATAGGGCCTTAAATTGGGAATTTTGTTACCTGGTTGAATGGTTACAGCATGGTCCCTTTCTCTATGAGGGGGCAGTCCTTGGGGTTCCTGAAAAAGTTGCTTAAATTCTGCCAATATTTTCCCCACAGATTCTGGAATTTCTTCATTTATCCCTTCTCTATCTACTGCTTTCAGCCCCACTACAAATCCTTGATCCTCTTCCAACAAGGTCCATTTAATCAACTTCATACTGATGACAGCTTTAATCAATTCTGGTTCAGCCCTCAATGTGATCTTCCTATTTTGCACCCTCATAGTTAAGGTTAACTTCTCAAAGTTAGCCTCAACTACCCCCAAACCAGCCAATCATTCCACCCCTAATACCACGTCAGCTCCTCCCAATTCAAACAAATAACAGTCCTGAATTATCTGTAAATCCAGCAACTCCATAGGTAAAGATTTACATACCCCTTGACACTTTACCTTATGTCCATCTCCCACTTCTACAAAATATGGATTGGTAGGTGTTACCTCTAACTCCAATTCTTTCACCAAATTCAAGGAAATGAAGTTATAAGTGTGGATCCACAATCAATCAGCACAATTACCCTCCTATTTCTGATTCTTCCCCACAATTTCAAGGATTTCTTGGTAGTAAATCCTTCAATGCTATGCAAGGATACTTGATGAAATCCTTCACCCTCTTCTTCCTTATCTTCTTGATTTTCCTCCTCTTCCTCCTCCATAATCATCACTTTTTTTTTTATCAGCAAAGATAATATATTATATATATGTAAAAGAAGTACAAGAAGAACTGTAAAGGAAAGAAAAAGACCATCAATAAGCCTAAACAGAGCTTTGGCAACCTAATACATGATAAAACCCGAATTAGGGTGCCAAAGATCCAACTAAAGAAACCCACTTGATGGCAAAAGAAAACAAAAGGAACACCCTAGGTACAGCCTCCTCTACAGACAAAACCTTCTCTGATATGGCTAGACCAGATGTAGAAAGGGATATTAAAGCCTTTCTCCAAGTTTGCTAATCATGACCAGCAAAAAAATATAGCATCCTCCATCAGCTTGGACCTATTACAGCTTTCATTATGGAACACAATCCTGTTGTGATGACACCAGATGCTCCAAGTCAGGGCGATCCACCAAATATACCACCGCTGAATTTTAAGGCCAGTAAACTTGCAGTAACTATGTTGACGGAAATGATCACTTGGGTTAATCGGGGATACCCCTACCATCTTAATCCAGCCCATGGATTCCCACCATAGCGGCATAATCTTATGGCAGCTAAAGAACACATGTGATGCATCTTCAATAGAATTGCAACAAAAAGGACAAGTACGATCGCCAATATTTACATTTCTGTGGACCAGATTCTTCTTAGGCAGTCGATCTCTCAATAACCTCCAAGCAAAACAAGTGGCTTTGCACGGGATGCTTAGCTTCCAAAGGTCTTTGTACATCTCCTCCTGAAACTAGGTATCCTGCACCTTATGTAATGACTTGTAGGCACTTCCCACCATATATCTACCATTCGGTGTCCCCTCCCACCTCCAACTATCCTGCTGTTCAGGACGTATGACCATCCCCTGGATTTCCTCTAAGAACTTAATTGCTATTTCTACTTCCCCCTCCCTAAGACACCTTCTCCAATTAAGTTTCCATTCCCATCCATCATTTGATAAAGATCCCATCTGCTGAATGGAATGCTGTTGTTGTTGGGAGATTTGATACATTCTAGGGAATTTCATCCTCAAAGGTACTCCATCAGCTTTCCACCCATCTTCCCAGAAAAGTACCTTTGATCTGCATCCGACACTCCATGTGAATCCCTTATTGAACCACCCCTCCACATTACTAGATTGGCATACACCACACAAATCCCTCCACCAAATAGATTCTCTAACAGACCTTCTTTCAACATCAAAGACTTCTCCACCCACCATACTTGGACTCCAAGACTTGTGACCACAATTCTCCTTTGTTATGGAACAAGTTCCACCTCCATTTCCCCAGTAAGGCTGTGCTGAAGCTCATCAAATCCCGAATTCCCAAGCCTCCATACACTTTATCCTGACACACCACTTCCCAGCTAACCCATGCAATCTTAACATGATCATCACTGCCACCCCACAGAAATCTCCATTGTATTCTCACCAAACGATCCACGACCTTCTTAGGAACCCTGAAAAAAGAAAACATAAGAGTAGGTAATGAATTCAGGACTGACTTGATGGAGTCAGCCTGCCCCCAAAAGACAATAATTTATGTTTCCATTTTGCTAATTTACTCCCACACTTTCTCACTAAGGGTGCCCATGTCTCACTCCGCCTCGGATTTGGCCCAATAGGAACGCCCAGATATGAAAAAGGTACCAACATCTTTCTACAATTCAGGTAACTAGCAGCATTATTAATCCATTGATCATTCACCCCAAATGCTCCAAAACTACTCTTTGCAAAGTTTATCTTCAACCCTGACACTAATTGAAAACTTCTCAAAACAACCTTAATCGTTTTGACATTTTCCACTGATGCTACCCCAAAGAAAATTTTATAATCAGCGTATTGTAGCAAGCTAATGTCCACCTTCTTCTGACCAACCTTGTACCCTTCAAATCTGTTCTTTGCCTGTGCTTCCCTCATCAAACCCACAATTCCCTCTGCTGCAATATTAAACAGGAATGGGGCCAAAGGGTCACCTTGCCTGAGGCCTCTCTGTGGTTTAAATTCTTCCGTAGGGCTTCCATTAACTAAAATGGATACAGATACTGAATTTAAACACCCCTCAATCCAGCAAATCCACTTTTGACAAAATCCCAATCTTTCCATCATATATGATAGAAAACCCCAACTCACAAAGTCATAAGCTTTCTCATAATCAACCTTGAACATCAAACAACTGTTGTTATACCTTCTAGCTTCATCAACCACTTCATTAGCCACAATCACGCTCTGCAACATGTCTCCCTTCAATGAAGGCCGACTGACGGCAATCAATAATACCTAGCAGCACCTTCTTCAACCTAGATGATAGCACCTTAGCAATGATCTTATAGATACAGCCTGAGTGAAATAGGTCTATATTCATTGAGGCGCTGAGGATCAAGTACTTTAGGGATAAGTGCTAAGAAGGAAGCGTTACCACCTTTAGGGAAAATACCATTAATATAAAACTCATCCAAGAAACGCAAAAAATCAGGTTTAATAGTTTCCCAAAATTCCTTGATGAACTTGAAATTTAAACCATCCGAACCAGGGCACTTCTCACTCCCACACTCCCATACAGCATCTCGCACTTCCTTTGCCCCAAACCGAGCCACCAATAAATTATTTTGTTGCTGATCTAATACCATGAATCTCACCCCATCTAGTTTAGGCCTTTCGAGCACTAGTTCTTCAAATCTTTTTTTGAAAGAGATTCTGATTGCCTCTTTAACCCTGCTAGGTTCTTCCAGCCAACACCGATCAGCCATGACCCCTTTAATCATGTTACTTCTGCGTTTCCAGTTGACCAGCCTATGAAAGAATTTGGAATTGCAATCACCTTCTTTGAGCCATCTTGATTTAGCCTTTTGCCTTAGAAGTGAGGCATAAAACTGTGAAGCAGCCCACAATTCTTGCTGCAATTCTTTCCTCGTTTTCAGCTCTTCATCATTCAACTGTCTTGCTTCACTTTCCAGTTCCAATCTGTTCATCTCACACTCAAGCCTTTTAATGTTTTGCTGGATGACACCAAAATGATTTATATTCCAGGCTTTGAGGTTCAACTTCAGAGCTTTGATTTTTTCTTTCAGTACATAACCACCCCAGCCCAGTATCACAGTTGAGTGCCAACAGTTTATAACTTGCTTCCTGAAAGTCTTATCACCAAACCAGCAGTCCAGAACCCGAAAAGGCTTCGGGCCCCAGTCAACAGAAGAGGTTTTAAGCGGGATGGGGCAATGATTGGAGTAATTGTGATCCAAAACCAACTGAAGAGTACCCTGCCACTTATCAGTCCACTTTGCAGAGACAAGGGCTCTATCAAGCCTGCTCTTTGCTGAACCATTTGGTCTAAACCAAGTAAACTTACGCCCAATACACGACACGTCTTCAACCTCCAAATCTGCAATCCATCCATTGAATTCCCTAATAATACCCTCATCTTGACTTCATTGACAGCTGCCAACTCTTTCCGATAGCCGCCTCACATTATTAAAGTCGCCTATAACACACCATAATCCACTACTTCAAGTAGATCTGAGCTGCTTGATCTCTTCCCACAAGTTTTTTTTCAGTGCTGTCTCACATGGTGAGTAGACAGTTACAACAACAATTTTTTCATTACCTTCTAACCAAGTGCCTTCCAGATAAATGAACCCATTTCCGACCACCTTCTTCTCTAATGTAAACTTATCCTTATTCCAAAGGCACAGGAGACCATCCGCTCTATTACAAGCTGGCTTAAATTCCCAAATAACTTCAGAATCACCCCAAATTGCTTGGCAGATTTTTTTATCTATAACTTCCCTTTTCGTCTCTTGAATGCAAAGCATATCCACCCCCTCTTTATTAATCAGTTTTCTAATAGAAGCGCATTTAACTTCCCTTCCCAGCCCCCTTATATTATAGGAGAGAATCTTCATCAAACACCATCACTATTTCCCAACCTGAGGATCTCCTTTCCATCCCTGATTTCCATGTCCAACATATTACCCACCATTTCCTCTTTATACTGCACCTTAAGCCCAACTCCTCAGCTAGGGCCCAGTCCTGGGAGGGCTCATATACCCAATCTCGTTTTGTGTAACTTGATGATGCTTCATCCCTATGGTGGTTGTCTGTGGGCCAATCTCCCCATTCAGCAACCTCCTTCAGCCCACTATCACCCCCCACTGGCGTTGATTCCCAATTAAGATTAGAGACTTCCTTTCCATTGGAGTGATGCTGTATATCGTTTAATCCATACTCCTGTTCCTGCATCATAACAGGCTGAACCTTCCTTTTGCACCACCTATTTCTGGAGTACACCTTCCAATTTAGAGCAGGCCCAAATTTATTAAGGCCCAATAATCTATCTTTGCCACCTGGATCTTGCCTATCTCCACTAATTGGTGACCCCACATTGACCCTGCCCGCTGCTTTCTTTAAAGCACCTACTCCTGTCTCCACCTCCAAAGAATCATATATATGTGGGTCCTTCCACTGCCCACATCCTCCATCAAACCTGCTACTACCCCTTTTCGTGCATGGGTCACCTTCAGAAGCGATATCGCCAGCCTCCCTTTCTATATCTCTGCTTTCCGAAACAATCTCCCCTTCTGTCATGTCCTCAGAGTCTCTCCGAGAATGGGTAGGTGCGTGACTGCCATTGCCGCCCGGTTCAGATAACGGTACCTTGGTTAGGCTCGTGTTAGAGGGTTAGTTAATACCCAGCGGGCCAATTTGTTGACCCGCATACAAAGACCCAAAGTTCCCGTTAGCCAAGGACCCAGAGTCCCCATTCTTGCCACGGTGTCCACAGTCATCACCGCCGGCCGACGTCGCAGCCACCAATGGCACTACTAGGGCCCTCGCGTCCTTTGCCAGATCGCTCAGCCCCATGTAGCTACCGTCAAATGCTATCTCTTCCGACAACCCTTCAGAGCTTTCTCTGCAACGTTGGCCCCGACATGAGTGCTAGCACGGTTCCTCCACTATATGGACAGTGAACCTGTCACCGTTGATGGAAGCCAAAACATCGTGGTTGATCATGGGGTGCCACGGTGTTCTGAGCAAGACACGGGCCCTATCCATACAATAGGAATCAACACCGTCGACGTCGACGTCCACCACCTCCCCCACTCCGGCCACAATCTTTTGGATGTTCTCCTTATCCCATGCGTGTGATGGTATCCCCCAACACGTCACCCAAACTAGTCTGGATCCACACCTCATCGATGAGTTCCGTTTCTCCAGAGAATAAAACATAGACATGCCATTTTCCTTTGCATTCTTGCTGATTTCCTCCGCTTGCGCATCCTTGAGTCCCAGAAGGAGGACCATGTCGTCACCCAAGTATTTGGGCAAGACGTCCTCACCACCGTCCCACATAAAATTATCCTCCAATCCATCAATTTCCGTCAGATATCTTAGCCTGCCAACCCAAGCATTTGAGCACCACAAATCTTCCATCGGGATTGATAGCTGTACGGACGAAATGGAAGGCTTCACCGTCGAAGTCAAATGAGTCGGTGGCCACCTCCCTTGGTTGACTGTCGAAGCCACTTGCGCATATGATGGTTTGTGGTTCTGGTAGTGGACGGGAAAAGTGCAATGTGGCCCAGACCTAGTCAGTTCCTTGGGTGTTGGTGCTACAAACGGTTTCACCATAGTTTTTCTCTGCCCCGTTGTTTTGTACCGACGTCCTATGTCTTCCATGTTTGGGAATATTGACGTGTATTTTAAGGCCGCCGATAATCAAATTATCAAGCTGCCGTTCCAGACACCTCAGGTCCCTAACACCTTTGAACCTAACAAAGCCATAGCGTCTGCCACTCTGGTTTCTGTTTTTGGCGATGAAAATTTCCTTTACGTCACCCCACTTTTTAAACTCCGGCCATAAGTCCCTAGCACCAAAATCATCCGGAAAGCGGGTAAAGTAAAAGGATGATACGTCAGCATTCTCCCTCCAATTCCTCCTCCAGACTAATTCAGATCGTGTCGCCGCTGGATTACTAGATTGATGATACCCATAGCGTTCCCGTCTGTTGTTCCTATTGCCCATTTTGACCCACCCTCTCTCACTAACTCTCTCTCTCATCTCACCTGAAAGAAAATGTAATTCAGATGATTGCCATAATAACTTGATTTTTTTTTTATTTTGAATGGTTTTTATAATCATCACTCTTAATTGCTTGTTTTTGCAGACATGAGTGGCATGATACTTCTCCTCACATGTGAAGCATTCTCCCTTTCTCATTTTCTCAATCACCTCTACAGGTAACAACCTTTGAAATTGTCTCCTTCCCCTCCATCCATTTTCCCTCATCCTACTAGACTGCACTGTTTCGGCCATCTTGTTATTGACTGGCTGTTCTTCTTTCCCATTTTTCTGGTTCATGAAACTTGGTCTCTGAAATTGGTACCCCTTGCTGTAGCCTCTACTCATATTTCCCAAGACCCTATTTTTTTCTTCCACTTGTCTGGCATTGCTCATAGAATACATTAAATTTCTGGGTTCATGAAGTCTCACCTCTGCTGATTTCTTCTTTTAATCCATTGAGAAAATTTTCCATTAAGAAAGATACCTCCAACCCCTTTATCATACCCATGCACTTCTCAAAATTGCTGATGAATCCTTGCACGGATTCATCCTGTTGCAGCAGAAAGCCTCACAATTTAGTGGGTGTTGCACGCACACAGGTCCATGATCAAATTAGCTCTGAATACCAATTTGTTGGGGAAGAAAGCACTAACACACTCAGAGAAAGAAAGATAGATGAGAAAAGGAAATGTAGTTTGTTATTGAAAACTCTGGTAGACACACACACACTGATTTACACTTGTACATATTATATTGCACACACAATGACAGCAACTGATTTACCTAACTAACTAACTAATAACAGTATTAACTGTCATTTGGATCAACTAACAACAAAAATGATGATAATTTAGAAGAAAAAATGAGCTCAAATTCCAATTTCATAAAATGCACATGGAAGAAACAAATAAAACCAAGCATTTCCAAATATACGATATGCACCATCGCAATCAATTTGAACAAACCTGAAGTGCAGGAAGACCAACCCTCCAAGTATCAACTTGCCAATGTACATGGCCCCCCTGCCGAAGAACACGCTCTCTCTCTTGAAGACAGCTTGCAACATGATCCTAATAATGTTAAGCTTTGATTAGTCCAAATGGAAATACATAAAGGAATATAATTAAAGAAGCTTTTACAGAAATATGCACATGAGAGCTTAAGCTATAAATTTGACCATGAAACTTATTGGAATAAGCACAAAAGAGCTTGTTTTGATAAGCTTTACAGAGAAACTTATTGAAATGAGTAAAAAAGAGATTATAAAAGTCATAATTTAATTTTTAGGCTAAAATATGTTTTTGATCCCAAATAAATACCCGAATTTTGTGTTTGTTCCCTAATAAATTTTTTCTTTGCATCGAGTCCCTAATAAAACAACAATTTTGTTTTTTGTCCTTGGCACTTTTTTTAGTCTATGATAAATTAGCGATTTCGTGCTTACTCCCTTTTAAATTTTTTCTTTTGTTATTAGTCTTTTTCAAAAGGACTAATAACAAATAAAAAATAAACTATTCGGGAGCAAACACAAAATTCATTAATTTATCAGGGACTAAAAAAAGTGTCAAGGACCAAAAATATATTTTTTGTTTTATCAAGGAGCAAAAACGAAGAAAAAATTTATTAGGGAGTAAACACAAAATCTGGGTATTTATTAGGGATCACAGACATATTTTAGCCTAATTTTTATAAGTGTAAATAAGCTCTCTATAAGCTCTTCCTCTAAGCACTAGCTAACAACAGTAATTTTTTGCTCACCTTACTTAGAGCAATTGGATTACCAGCACGACATAAGATTACCCTGCAATCACCAATGTTAGCAACAAATAGCTTGTTTCTGACTATAAGAATAGCAATTGCTGTACACCCTGGATGCCAATCCTTCTGGATACATCTGTTGGATTTGCGATAGGAATCAAGCTCTTTTCTGAAAGCAGCATCTGTCTTAATGAATGTTTCCGCTAGTGCATTAGCAGGACTGCTTTAACATATTAAAAGAATTAAACTTTCAAAATGATAGGAAAAATGGGGATGGGAAAGGGTCTAGAATGAAATATACCTGCCCATGAAATCTGAAGTCTGCAAAACTGCTGGTACAGCTCTAGAAGAAAAGTCAGCAGCTGCTGCACCTGCATTAGTAAAAATAATGCTTTTTAAACTATAATATTACCATGAATTGTTCTTGATTAGAATTGGAAAGAGATTCATGTACTAATTAGAATACTATTTAAATTCTTCTTGATTTCCTACAACTTTTCAACATATTAAGCACTGCATTTTTCTTCTACAATGGTGCCCAAGCATAGCATAAAGAATTCCTCATCATAAACAAGATAAATAGTAAAATGTTTTCAAGCTATAGTAGTAATTACAATCTATTTTTTCTTAAATTAGGATCATAAAAAATGTAGATATTTGATATATAACTAATATATTATACATACCCCTATGGCCATCAAAGATACCAAAAGCATAGGCGTCCTTTTCATCGCAAATATGGGGAAGAATGAAAAGTGTATCCTCCATAGTCTCCCTTCTCCCACATGTAGCATAAGATCCCCAAGACAGTATTGGGTGGTATGCTGAAGGCTCGTCAAAAGACTCGCACATAGTTATCAAACCAGAATCCTTTGCACTAGAGGCACTCCTGGCCAAAAGTTCACCACGAGTGGACCAGCTAAAACTCTCTTGATAAGCCTGAAAGTGATCAGTCTTGTCTGCAGGTTGAAGAACATGCAAGTTATAAGGTCGGATATGAATATCTTCTGCCTTCTTTAACTTACCATGCTCCATAACTAAATCAAGTTCCTCGACAATGTCATCAAAAGCAGGTCTGTTATTAGGATTTGCATCCCAGCATTTTTTAATCATTGATAATAATCTTGACGGTATACCCAAGTCCTCAGCAGCAAGGACAGGCCGTAATCCCTCAGAAACGACAGCTGCTGTTAATTGCTGCTCAGTATAGTTCATCTCAAGCACTGTGTGAGCCTGTCATCCATAAACATTGATTAATATTATCATCATACATTTAAAAAAGAAAAGTTAATATAGCCAAGTAAAACAAGCAAACCTCCAACAAAATAATTACTAAGGGTCTGCTTGGATAAACTTCTCTATAACTTCTAGGAGAAAAAAATAAGATAAAAATGAAATAAGCTTCTCCAATAGCTAAATTAGCTAGGATACTCCGTAAGGGCAATAACTATCTGAGGAAAGCGCAACTAAGACCCTCTTTAAGAGAGAGAGAAAGCTAACCCTTATATTCGAGAATAGGAAACTAGCAGTAAGGGTATTGCACTTTAAGAGAAGTGGAACTCACTTAAATAGAGAGTCTAGCCTCATGTGTCAAGGGCTAGCATAGCATAGAGGCTTTCAATTCCCCAAAGCAAGTGGGAAAGAAAACTCATTTCCGTGAGCATTAAACTCATGTATGGTCTTCACCGCTTGGGAACCAAAAAGCTGCTCGATCACACTCTCAACTCATTTTGCTGTCTTAGGATCAAATGATGGAGCAATCCCCATTGTGGGATCAGACGATTTTTCTATCCTATTCAAACCAATATCTTTTTTAAAACCAAACAAACCTGACTCATTTTCGGTTGATCTGTCAAACTAAATCCCTAAACTCATTCATTTCGGCACTCTTAATCTTCTTTCTGCTCCTCTGCAAACAAAAGTTCCAAACCCCTCCTTGGTTCTTCTGCTTCTGGGTTCAGCACTCCACACTTCTCTGCACCTCATCTTGGTTTTATTCTGCTGCTGGGTTCGACACTTGCTTTATTTGCTTGTAGGTTCAACTATTTGTTTTGGTTTGGTTGCAGCTGAGGACCTAGGGTTCAAGTTTCTAATTTCTGTTGGGTTCCACTGCTTCTCTAATGTGTTCTTCGGTTCATAATGTCTTTAAGTGGTAAAAGAAGCTAGGGAGGGTGTTAGGATATGAGGAGAAGGGAAAGTTAGTTAACAAAGTTAGACTCCTAATAAGTTAGTTAGTTAGAGGGGTTTATTAAATATAAATAGGGGAAGAAGGATAGGGGAGATTCAGATTTTGGATCATTTCATTTATAATTGAGAATTAGCTCTTTGTGAAAGAATCCTTTGTGAAGGGGAAATCCTTGGAGGAGAGTTATCTTTCCTATTTTCTTTTCTTTTACAATCAAGAAATTCCATCTTTCTTTTGCTTTCTTCTATTTTCTAATTTGGCTCCTAACAGATGGTAATGAGGTTCAGGTTTTGCAAGAGTTGGAAGCAGCTCTGCTGATGCTGTTGGTGGTGGTTCACAATTTGGAATTGTTGTTACTTAGTTTGTGGCTGTTAGTATACTAAGGTTATTTTTCCATATTTCTCTTATTTTTTATGCAAATAAATGAGTTCAAATATAATTTTGCATTTTAGGTAGGATTTTGATAGGAATAATAGGTGGGGGAAAGTATACACTAGGAGGGTGTAATAAGCAAAGTAGTGGTTGCTGTAGTCAGTATAACTAATAGTTAGTTAGTTATAACTGACTTAGGAGGGAGGGAGCTTTATATAGAGGGGAGATAAGTGTAAACAGTTACCTGTTGGGTAGGAGTCTAGTGACCTCGAAATCACTTGTAACTGCAGGAGAACATTTATCCAATCAGCAATAAACATTTTTCTTCCATTTTTTCCTAGTCCAGTGTCTATCACTGGTATCAGAGCTCCATTCTTGGGGCTGTGGGACGTCAATGGCATCGAAGAACAGAAATAAGATGGAAGCACGAGTAGAGACACTGGAGCGAGTATTGGAGGAAACCCGCGAGGCAAGGGAGCTCGATCGTGAAGTCATGGAGGCTAATCAGGTCGCGATTGAAGCCAATCGGGTCGCGATGGAAACCCGACTGGGCACGATTGAAAAGGTCTTGCAGAGGCTGGCCATGACTCTGGAACAGCAGGCGAGGGGGGAGCGAGGTCTAGCGAGGGAAGAGAGAGCCAAGAATGGGGAGGAAGATGAACTTGGGGCGCGACAGCGGAGGCAAATTGAAATGCCTATCTTCACGGGAGAAGATCCTGTGGGGTGGGTATTGCGTATAGACAGGTTTTTCAGGCTGCAAGCTGTGAGGGAGGAGAAGCTGGAAGCTATCTTGGTGGCCATGGAAGGAGAAGCTCTGGCCTGGTACCAGTGACGGGAGAATTGGAGCTCGAACCAATCCTGGGAAGAGTTCAAAGCTGTCTTGGTGCAAAGATTTCAGAGCACTAATCTGGGAAACCCATTTTAAACCTTGCTAGCATTGAAGCAGGAGGAGTCTGTACAAGCCTACATTGGGCTTTTTGAGAAGCATGTAGGGGCAGGAAAGGGATTGGGTGAGATTTTCTTAATGAAAGTGTTTGTGAAAGGTTTGAAAGAGGAAATTGGGATTGAGGTTAGGTTGCATGAACCTAAAACCTTGCTGGACACCATGCTGAAAGCAAGGCAGATTGAAGAAAAGAATAGAGTGCTGGACAATTTACCCAGAACTGGGAAATGGATGCCTTCTTTCTCAAGGTCTAGTTTCTCAGGTTCAAGAAGTGGGAGGGAATGGCAGCAAGGGAATGGCAGGATGTTGGAGGCTGTGGGAGGAGATACAACAGGAGGTGATCCTCCAATTAAAAAGAAAAATTTTCAGAGATTATCTCCTATGGAGGTAAATGAAAAGATGAGAAAAGAAGAGTGTTTTACTTGCAATGAAAAATACCATCCAACCCATGTTTGCAAGAATAAACAGCTGAGAGTGATGATAACAGAGGAGGATGTAGAGGAGGATGAGAGTGGGAATCAAGAAGGAATGAAAGCAGAAAATAAAGAAGAGGAGGAGGAAGTACATCAATTGTCTTTACATAGTATTGAGGGATTTACCTTTAAAAAATCACTCAAGCTATGGGGGAAAATAAAGGATAGAAAGGTGGTGGTGTTGATTGATTGTGGAGCCACTCACAATTTCATTCCATGAAATTGGTGAAGGAATTGGAGTTACAAGTCACTCCCACTCTGGCTTATTATGTGGAGGTAGGAGATGGACACAAGGTGAGCTGCCAAGGGGTATGTAAATCTTTACATTTAGAGTTACAAGTTGTGCAGAACTACTATCTGTTTGATTTAGGGGGGCTGATGTGGTGTTAGGAGTGGAGTGGTTGGCAGGTTTGGGGGAGATAGAAGCTAATTTTGATAAATTGACACTAGCTGTAAAAGTGCAGAACAGAAAAATAGTGTTAAGGGCTGAGCCTGAATTGATTAAGGCTGCCATAAGTAGAAAACTGATTGAATGTAACATGCTGGAGGCTGAGCAAGGGTTTGTGATAGAGTTGAAGTCTATGGGAGGAGAGGAGAAGGCTTCACAGTCCCTGAAACACTGCTGCAGTTGTTACAGCAGTTTGAGGAGGTTTTTAAGGAACCTCAAGGACTGCCACCATTCAGAAAAAGGGATCATGCAATTAATCTACAATCTGGAAGCACTATACCTAATTTGAGGCCTTACAAATACCCTCACTATCAGAAGAATGACATTGAGAAGTTGGTGGGAGATATGCTGTCTGCTGGAATTATCAGAGCTAGTATCAGTCCATTTGCTAACCCTGTAATTTTAGTAAAGAAAAAAGATGGGAGTTCGAGGTTTTGTGTGGACTATAGGGCCCTTAACAAAATTACTGTGCCTGACAAATTCCCTATGCCTATTATTGAAGAATTGTTGGATGAGATTGGAGGGGCTGCATGGTTTTCAAAGCTAGATTTGAGGGCAGGCTACCATCAAATCAGAATGAAGGCAGAGGATGTGCACAAGACAGCTTTCAGAACTCATGAGGGCCACTATGAGTTCTTGTTGATGCCATTTGGCCTAACCAATGCACCTTCAACTTTTCAAGCACTCATGAATGAGGTACTTAGACCTCTCTTGAGATAATTTGTTTTGGTGTTTTTTGATGATATCTTGATTTGCAGTGGTAGTCTGGAGGAACATACCATGCATTTAAAAGCAGTGTGACAGGTTTTATAGCAACAAGAGTTGTATGTAAATAAATAAAAATGTAACTTTGGCCAACAATCTTTAGAATATTTGGGACATATAATTTCAGCTGGAGGGGTAAAAGCTGATCCCAACAAACTGGTAGCTATGGCTAAGTGGCCTGACCCTAAAGATGTCAAGGGGTTAAGGGGTTTTTTAGGATTGACTGGATATTATAGAAGATTTGTAAAAGGGTATGGAAAAATGGCTCAACCTTTGAATGATATGTTGAAAAAGAATGCTTTTGTTTGGGAGGAAGAGACACTCAAAGCTTTTGAGAAGCTTAAGGCAGTAATGCAGCAGCTGCCTATTTTAGCAGTACCAGATTTTTCAAAAAAATTCATCTTGGAAACTGATGCTTCCGGAAGTGGTTTGGGGGCAGTGTTGTTGCAAGAAGACAGACCTCTTGCATTTGGAGTAAGGCTTTGTCAGAAAGAGGGAAGCTGAAATCAGTATATGAAAGGGAATTGATGGTTGTTGTGTTAGCAGTGCAGACGTGGAGACATTATTTGCTGGGAAAAAAATTCACTATTAGAACTGATCAAAAAAGCTTGAAATTTTTAAATGAACAAAGATTGTTGAGTGAAGAGCAGTTCAAATGGGCCACTAAATTAATTGGATATGATTTTGATATTCAATATAGGCCAGACAAAGAGAATATAGTTGCTGATGCTTTGTCAAGGCAGTTTGGATTTGAGGCAATCTCAGTGGTACAGGAGGAAGAATGGAGTGACTGGGAAGAGGAGATGCAGGCTGATCAGCAGATGTATGATATTTTCCAGGACCTAATATCTAAGACAGTGGAGAAGACAGGGTACAGCATACATAGAGGTAGATTGTTTTACAAGAACAGACTGCTTTTACCACAAAATTCTGCTAGAATTCCTCTGATTTTGAAAGAGTTGCATGATTCTCCTGCGGGGGGACATTCAGGATTCTTTAGAACCTTTAAAAGAGTAGCTGCAGTGGTGTATTGGCAGGGGATGAAGAAGACAATTAGGGACTATGTGGCTGCTTGTGAAATCTGTCAGAGAAAACAGGCTAGCAGTTTATCACCAGCAGGGTTGCTGCAACCATTACCTGTTCCTACAAAGGTATGGTCAGATATTGCTGTGGATTTCATTGGAGGGTTTCCAAAAGCTCAAGGTAAAGATACTATTTTGGTGGTAATTGATAGGCTGACTAAGTATGCTCATTTTTTTTGCTCTTAGTCACCCTTATACAACTAAGGAAGTAGCTGATATTTTAATTACTGAGGTGCATGGATTTCCCTCATCCATAGTTTCTGACAGAGATAAGGTGTTTATGAGTATGTTTTGGAGGGAATTGTTTAGGAGGGCTGGGACTCAATTGAGAATGAGGACTGCATACCACCCACAAACAAATGGTCAATCTGAGGTGGCTAATAGATGCTTAGAAGCTTATTTGAGGTGTTTGACTGGCAGCAAACCAAAGCAATGGCCAAACCATTTATCCTGGGCTGAATTTTGGTTTAACACCAATTTTAATATTTCAGCCAAGATGTCCCCTTTCCAGGCTTTGTATGGACAGCTGCCACCTCTATTAATCAAGGGGGCTGATATTCCTTCTAAGCTGGAGGAAATTAATCAAATGTATGATAGCAGAGATGCTTTACTGCAGGATTTAAGGAGTAATTTGCTGAAGGCTCAAGATCAAATGAGGAAGTATGCTGACAATCATAGGAGGGAAGTGACTTTTCAGGAGGGGGATTGGGTATTTTTGAAGCTGCAACCTTATAGAATGAGATCTTTGGCTAAGAAACCTAATGAGAAATTGAGTCCTAGGTTTTATGGGCCTTATAAGGTCATACAAAGAATTGGAGAGGTTGCTTATAAGTTGGAATTACCAGAGGTCAGCAAGATCCATCCTGTGTTTCATGTTTCTTTGCTCAAGAAATCTATGAGGATACTTGTTTTTCACAACCATTGCCTGCAGTTTTGACTGAAAATTGGGAACTGCAATTATAGCCAGAGAAGGTGGTGCAACACAGGGTATCAGCAGATGGAAAACAAGAGGTCTTGGTCAAATGGAAGGGATTACCACAGCATGAGAACAGCTGGGAATTAGCTGAGTAGTTGAAGAAGATTTTTCCTCACCTGGACCTTGAGGACAAGGTCCATCTTGAAGGGGAGGGTATTGATAGAAATAATAGGTAGGGGAAAGTATACACTAGGAGGGTGTAATAAGCAAAGTAGTGGTTGCTGTATAGTCAGTATAACTAATAGTTAGTTAGTTATAACTGACTTAGGAGGGAGGGAGCTTTATATAGAGGGAAGATAACTGTAAACAGTTACCTGTTGGGTAGTAGGAGGCTAGTGACCTCGAAATCACTTGTAACTGCAGGAGAACATTTCTCCCATCAGCAATAAACACTTTTCTTCCCTTTTCGCCTGGTCCAGTGTCTATCAGATTTATGTTACAATTACACCATTTTCATGTTTCTCTAACCTTTCCAGACCTGTAGGTAGGATCTGGATTTTGACTACCTTGGCAAAAAAAATTATAAAAAAAAATCGTATTTGATTCTTGCTAATTAGGATATATATTATCCTCATTGATAAGCCAGAGTTCCATTGAGGATGGTCACATAGATTAAACAAGTTTCAAAACAGTATAGGAAAAGTTTTTCAGTCTTCCTAAAAAAAAACATGTTTGGAAACTAATACTTCATCTCATTTATAGAACCACCAATACTCCATATACAGGTAAATTCAAACTCCACATAAGATAGTTAGACTGACCTGCGCTTCTGTACGAAGATCAGTATATGGCACAACACCAGTTAGGAGTTCACTGCAGCAGGTCCAATAGAAGTTTTTAAATTCACAAAGCAAAAATTAAATTGAAGAATTTTATTTATACATGCTTTGTTAAAACCCATGACGAAAAAGGTAAATGAGAAGAAAGAGAGAGAATGGTTGATTGAATGACAGACTCCAAAGGAGACAATTTTCCTGCCAATTGGGCTTCCCCTACAGTAAATAGCCACTGCTCAGTTCTAAAATCTGAAACTTTGAATGAAAACCTCTTCTACCCATCTACTATTTACCGAGGTCCCTGCTGATGAACTCTTCAACCATCTCACCAACTTAACAACATTAGCAGTCTAACTAATTCTTTAATTAATTATTCCAATTTGTCTCACTTTTCTTGTCCTTTTTCTTCCTCCAATTGTACATGGAGTTTACTTTTCATTCTTCTGGATCTCATCACGCTCATATTATAACAAATAGTTAGTCAGCTTATGTGATAAATTAATGACCAGTGTATATGGTAAGTGTTAGTCGAAACAAATAGTTAGTAAATCCAACTGCCTACCTTTTACAAAGTTAAGGGTTGACAAAGCAAAAAACAATTTCCTAAAGAAAATATATATAGTGTATGTTACTGTTTACAAGAATATCTATATTTGAGAAAGGAAGAAACAAAAGAAATGGATAATAGTCCATCTGCAGATTTGCTTGACTGTCCATTGCTTTACAAACAAAAGACAAATAAAAGATATGTTGGTAGATTCCATGTTGCAACTCTAAAATGTATTTTCAAACGTAAAACTTGAAACCAATCTAATCAACTCAGAAACCAAAAATAGCAAACCGCATCAAGGTAACATTGTTGCAACTTGTTCCTCATATTGTATAAGGTATATAATTAACAGCATCAGATATGTGATGACAATACATTCATTAAAGGTCGACTTTTCTTACAAAACCAAAAACAAACATGAATTGAAGAAAACAAATATTATATTCTTACTTGATTGATATCCCAAAACTGTATACATCTGACTTTTCTGTATGTAAATCTTTTCTTAATATTTCAGGTGCCATGTAAATGAGTGTTCCAACCATATTCTTTTTGTGGAAACCACCAGTAGGCTTTCCAGAAGACTTCCAATTCTCAGTAGAAACTCCCTTAAGATCATTCTTGTATTCTGCTAAACCAAAATCTGTGAGGTGTGGACAAAGGTTTTTGTCAAGCTGCATCACAGATTCACAAGATTAGTAAGGTGATACATACATGGAGTATAATATATCAAATATAAATTATGGTTCTAAGCAACCATAAAACCAAAAGATTTGGGAGACATTTACAAGAATATTTGCCGGTTTCACATCTCTATGCACAATCCCGAGGTTATGCAGATATTGCAAAGCCTTTGCTGGAGAAAGGAAGTTGAAGGAAAGGGGGTAAATTTGTCAAACACTTTATTTTCTTTTCCTTTTGGATAAAACTGTCAATCACTTAATATAACTTCCAAAATTTCCCTACATAATTGGAGTTGGTAAAATGAAATGGTTAAAGAATTGAAGGAAAAGAATCCCTAGTTGATTTTTGGAATACTTCTAAATTTCACAACAGCTTATTTGGTGTTCTTTTTGGCATCTTCATTTTAACTTAATAATTTCAACTTGGAAATAATGCTTTAATACCAAAATAACTATTCAAAATTGCTAAAATAACATTGTAAATTATTTTACAAATGTAATCATTATCTAACTCTGCCCATGGTCTCATAGCCAGTCCCAAATCCAATTAAAGGAAAAGGGTTGTGATAAGCCCTCAATTATTAACATAAAACTTGTTGAAACCCCAAACAATCAATTAATCTATCCTGGTATCACTATCATGTGTAGCAGTTTAAGATGGTTGAAACATCAAAAGATATGCAGATATGCAGATACATACAGATAGTTTGTGAAAATATACCTTATCCTTCTATATGTAAATGAACTTTGGTTTATAGTCCAAGAAAGTCAATTTCTTGCTTTATAGTAAAAGATATACTCATTTAAGCAGACCATAATGTTTATACTTGGCAATTCTGTCCGACGTTCTAAATCTATACAACTTGATTTGACCAAACAAGTGAAACAATAGTTACAGTTCATTTGCACACTATGTTAGAAAAAGTACACCTAAGCCAAGTAATTGTAATCACAATTATACCTAACTGCATTGCTATCATAAGCGCATCATTGAGAGTTGGGATCCACTCTTCCACATGTAACTTTTGTGCAAGATTTGGAGATTCATATAACTTGAAGAAAAACATGTAATTGGGTGGTTTTGCATGGGCCGCAATCGGTGTTGCTATTCCTGGATGATCTAACTTGCTACATAATTAAAACAACAACAAAAGAACAGTAAACCTTATAACTCACAAGACTTCACATAATTAGCCTTCTGCAAATAAACATGTACAGAACTACATTAAAAGAGAGGCAGTAGAGAGAGAGAGAGACCACAACAATTGCAATTCTTTATGAAACTTATTAATGTCTTCTGCCGTTGACAAGATGGGTCTCTTCACAGCAACCCTCATGCCATCCAAAGTCCCTTCATAAACAACACTCTCAGACCCTGTACCATTACCACCACCAACCAAAGTTTCAATACTAATAACCCTCTTCCATTGAAACATAACCTCAAATATTAACTACCAACAAATACAATATATAAAATTAAAAAATAACGGTTGAAGGAAGAAGGGGGAGGAGAGGCCGTGAGTTCGAATCTCCTACTAACATTCTAACAAAATTAATAACTGGCATTGACCGATAAAAAAATTAAAAATAAAATAAAAACTAAGAATTGCGAAGCAGAAAAAATTAAATACAAATTGAAAATCGGAGAAGGGTTTGGGTTTGTTTACCTCGGGCAATAGGAGAGAGAAGGGTATAACAAGAGGGAGGGAGATGAAGGGGAATAGAGGGGCTGGTGCAGCAACCCCTAATGCACGCGTTAGGCTCCAGAATCTCTATTCCCATTGTTCTTGTGTGGTTGCAGAAGAAAATGAAAATGAAGTAAGACACAACACAACACGGGAATTATAGTGCAGCAGAAGAGTGCGTATGGCACTACGGTATATCGTGTGTTCAATTTTTAGCGATGGAAATTTCGTGTCGCTGGATGTTATGTTACTCGAGTTTTGGCCGTTTCATGCGGACGTTCCTGGCAGCTGCGAAGCACAAAAGAAAAGGACCGCATCCCATTTCATATGGTTTGGAACATAGATTTTGTGTTTTAAAAGTGGAGTGAACCCGATTCTTTTTCTTGGAGCAAAAATTATTTGGTCCCTGACTATGCGATTGGGAAACGTGATTAGTGATCCACCCGTCATTTGGTTAATTATGCAATATTATCTATACCACTAAGATAATATCTCCTCAGGAATAGTGTAATTAATTAGAATTTTAAAAGATTTTTTATAAGAAAATTTTATCATATTTAATTAATATATTTAAAATAAAAAATCTTATAATATTTAATTAAAAAATTTTAGGATATTTTTTTAATAAATAACAGAATTCAATTGTATTAAATTCAACTTAAAAAAATCATTTGATATTATAATCATACATTTTAATAAATGATCTCATGATGAGAAATTGATACCATCATAAGAATTGATTTATTTTGTTTAAAAAAAACTATGTACCTATTGTTTAGAAACTTATTTGTTTAACACTTAATATTTAAGTAAGACAACATGAAAATGAGTATAAGGCCAAACTCATGCGATTCCAGTTTTCTTTTTATAATAAAAAAGAATGAAGCTAGATTATGTTGTGACAACTAAGGTTGAAATTCACACTAAAAAACTTGAAAAATTAGAGTGCCATACAATAGTTATGGTGGCCTCTGAGACTGGAAAATGGAAATGGATAGAAAATTGACATACAACGAATAAATGGTAGTAGAACACTTGGGCCATAGTCACGGAAAAATCAGGCAACAAGATTCATTATCAAGATATAATGCCAAAGTAATGGAAGGCTTGAGTGATTTGTTTCTTTCCACTGCATAATCAACCTTGTTTAACTCCAAAGAAGCAATCACTCCTTCCTTAAGCATACTTTGTGTGTCCCTTAGATTAACATGTACCACTGTTGCTTCAGTCGTTACCTCATATACACTCATTCTACAATAAAAAAAATAACTTGATTAACCACTATCAATATCTCTTATCAAACAATGGTAGTAGTGTCACACACCAACAGTGTTTCAAAGATTATCAAGTATCAAAATGTGTAGCAATACAACATTAGCCTAATGTTGCATTAGAAACCTCAAATTTAGGTTCAAAGATAGTAAAGTATGCTTAAAAGCATAAAACATCCAACAAAGATGCCCATCTTACAAACTATAGAAAGGAGACCAAATTCAACTAACAAAAATTATGTTCTCGATAATTAACTTAAAGAAAAGAAACCTGTCATTATAGTAGAGCATGGTGTAGAAGTTATGAATACAATGCAGGAAAAGACTGTCAATGCATGAACCAACTCTAATGTTATCACCTTTTTCTGATTATAGAAAAAAAATGTTCTCACCTTATTTTGGTTAAGACTTAAAAGTGCACTCTCTAAAGATAGGGGCAAAGTCCAAGACAGAATCATAGCAAAAATACAACATAAGTAAAAGTGTAACAACAACGAATACAAGGTAAAAAGTTTTTTTTTGAAAGTTTTCCCTTTCTAAAACATGGACCAAGAAAATAACTTTGAAAAAAGTGCTTTTATAATACAGCATTTTGCTTATAAGCTACTTTTTCTAGCTTTCAAGAAAAAACAAAGTTTTCTTCTGAGATTTTTTTTTTTCAAACATTCATATCAAGTTTGCAGTAATTGATCAAGCAAATGGAATTGTGTGTGTGTGTGCCAACAGATTGAATGTAAGGATGTGGTGCATGAGTTAGTAGGTGGCAAATCATCAATTTTATAAGAATGTGTTAGTAAGAGGACACATTAGATAACATAAACTTTGGGGCATCAAGTACAATTGTATAAGAACTCAATTCCTATGGTCATTCACAGACCAAATCTGTATTAGATTGTTTTCTTTATTGCTTAAAAAAATATTAAAATCAAGATTCTAATACGGATTTTCCCTTAAATGTTGGATATAGGGGGAGCTGGAAAGAAGATCAAGGATGAAGCCTTTGCTTAAAGATTTTAGCTTTTTACATGCCATTCAATTGAAGGCGTTTGTAATTTGTTTAGTTGTTCAAGAGGCTTATCTTGTGATCCTTGCACTGCATAAGCTTAATCACATCCATGCATACATGATTTAAGAAAAGCTCAAAAGGTTACATGTTTGCATTTGGAAAGAATTTTCTCATGGCTTAGGTTTTGAAAAATCAAAATGTGCACTACTTTAATCGATTACATGCAAATCGTAACCAATTACCAGCTTGTGTTATCTCTGAAAAAAACCATGAAGAATACTTTAATCGATTACAAGCAAAGCGTAATCGATTACACAACACAATGTACAAAACATGCATGACTACCTTAATCGATTACCACTCAACTGTAATCGATTACCTAGGCTTATTTTAAGAATTGATCATGATTGCTGTAAGGTTTTGGGTGTCCACGTTGGCACTTTAATATAATAATATTATAATTAAGAGGTAATTGGGTTTATAACAAATCTGGGTTCGCGTTTCTTGAGTCAGTGCTAATGAGGCATCCGGATTCGTGTGACCGGGATGCCACTTCGATGAGGAAATATGACCACTATGGGACAGTTCTGACGTAGAGTAGGAACCCGATGAGGTTGGATGAGGTCAGATAAGGTCGGTAGAGAGCGAAACCTTGGACTTATGAAGTGCCAAGGTAGGAACCCGACAAGGTCGGATGAGGTCAGATAAGGACGATAGAGGGCGGAACCTTGGACTTGTGAAGTGCCAAGGTAGGAACTCGACGAGGTCGGATGAGGTCGGAAGAGGGCGGAACCTTGGAAGTTATATTGCCAAGGATAGACACAGCACGTGCTTATACAATAGGTGAGGCTTGGTTGTCTTATACCTTATATCTGCATAAGGCTATCCGGGTTATATACACCAAGTTACACAAGGTAGGCTCTTGATGGGTGACCTGAACCTGGCAGTGAGTGGATGCGATAACTTAGCTAGATTTTGACATCTGGCACTATTTGGCGCGTGTGTCATTTAAATAGACCACTTCTCTCATTTTGATGAAAACGCTATCATCTTCTTTCCTCCGTATTCTCCATTTTCCAAGTAAGAGAAATTCATAGCCACCCACCCTTAACCAAAAACCCCGTGCATGCAACTGAGAAGTTGAAGGGAACCACCCCATAGCTAGGTTCTGACCTTAATTCCTTCAGAAGACCATAGAACGGAGAGGTCGTCTTCTCTGAGAACTTGCGCAGAGTTTCGATACCAAGGGAAAGAAGGCTTTTAAGGACTTCGAGCTTGGAAGGGCTGTCCTATAGCCTTCCTGGAAGTCTGAGAACGTAAGGCACTCACATTTTGCCGATTGGTTGAGATTTTATGTTGAGAGGATTTATGACCCAGAGCTGGAACTAAGCTTGGGTCATTTCTGAAAAAGAATAGCATTTCTTTTCATGCCTTGGTTGATGACTGTCATGGACGGCTTGCATGCAACAGTTGATAACCGTTCTGTTCCTTGCATGTTTTGTAGAGCGTGATAGAGAGAAAATAGGTGGTTGTAACCGCGAGGTCGGGAAGACCAGCATAACACTTAGAGCAAGTAAGCTCTCCGTTCTTGAGAGTTTTTCCCTTGACCGTGTTCCACCACACTCCGAGGAGTGATGGTCCTGATATGTAATGATGCATGTGGTATTGAACTTGTGTATTACTGCTTTTGGTTGAAAGCATGCATATAATGATATGTTGTATGTTTAACGAGCTTCTCTGGCCAGTAGAAAGAGACTAAATATGGACTTTTCTTAGAGTCAAAGTCATGTGGAACAACTCTAAGTGGTCAATTGGTATATATAAAAACCCTGAGAGAGTGTGCCCTTATAAGAATGATCCTCTCTTGGAAGAGCCATATACGTCCGAGCAAACTCCTGAGAGAATGTGCCCTTCAGTGAATGATCTTCCCCAGGCAGTGTTGCGGAAGTCCTGGGTGAATGTGCCCTTAAGTGGATGATCTTCCCTAGGCAAAGATATACGAAGAATGTGCCCTTAAGTGGATGATCTTCTCTCGTTATATCTGTGTTGTTATATACATGTGACATAATTATGACAGCCGGGATGGCTAGCTTGTATGACCGGATTATGTGATGTCGGATTTGATGCTATGCGTTGTTAAAGGCGAACCCGGGGAGGAGAAGCCTCTAAGGACCCGGAGTTTACTGAGATTTATATCTCACCCCAATTGGGGATATATGTTTTGTAGGTGATGAGCCGAGGGAGGACAGCGGAACCCGAGGAAGGAGGCCCGAGTAATGAGACGGTCCGAGGGATCTCGAACAAGAGCTCGAGCCGGGAAGGGGTTCTGGATGAACCTTAGTATTATTTTGGGAGCGTGTTGACTCATTATTTTGTTATGTATATTTATATGCGTTTTTGAACCCGGCCCTATGGGGAGAATGTACTCGACGCATATTATTGTAATTCCCTGAACGATTACCACACATAATGTGCAAGTAATATTTGTAGATGTATTATGACGTCGTATTTGTAGTTGCTTCCTAATTAATTATTATTAATTAATTGCTGCGTTTAACAACCATGATTGAATGTTAACAACCGGATGCATACGGGGTGTTACAACTGCCTTAATTGATTACCACTCAACTGAAATCGATTACAAAGGCTTATTTCATAACTGAGACTGACTGCTTTAATCGATTACATCACGATTTAATCGATTTCATTATTCATAAAAGCTTTCCAGATTTGCTGAAGAACATTTTAATCGATTACTTGGCAAATTAATTGATTACATTATATAAAATAATCGATTACCATGTCGTTTTAATTGATTACATGCAGTTATATTTATTTTCTATTTAAAGCCTTTTGTAACACCCTAAAATTTCGATAACTGAAAATAGATGTTTTATGTATTTCTGGTGTTATTTGATTGTTTGATAAGCTTGGATTAGTTGATTGGTTGTGTAGATTAACCTTGTGAAATTGCTTGGTGTGAAGGTTAAGTTATGTGAAACTTGTTTGATTTATTTTTGTAATGTGAGAGTGATAGTTTGACCTCTAACCTACTTCGGTAAAACTATCATTCTGGATTTCTTAACTATTGGATCGCCTTCAAATTTGGACAGTAGCTTCCCAACCCATCTCTGCATCTTTTGGAGAGTAGCTTCCTAACCCATCTCTTGGTAATCGATTGCCATTATCTGTAATCGATTACCAAGGCTTGTTTCATAAACCAAGTTAGACTGCTTCAATCGATTACATCAAGTATTAATCGATTACATTGTTCTTGGCAGTTTTCCAGATTGGCTCAAGAACATTTTAATCGATTGCTTGGCGTATTAATCGATTACATTTGGTAATATAATCGATTACACTTACGTTTTAATCGATTAAGTCTGGTAAAACTATTTTCTATTTAAAGCTGTTTGGGTCGGTGATTTAATATACATGATACAATCTGAGAATACGAAATACCCAACACAAGCTAAGCTTTCATAGGTCCAAAAAACAGTTTTCTGAGTATTACTTTTCTTGCTTGAGATGAAAAGAGTACATGCTTCATAAATGAAGATGAGTTAAGACAAGATTTTGAAAAGAAGTTCAAGAGAGTTGGTTTTGTACTTTAACACTCATGCAACCTGGAAGTGATTGGTAATATTCATTCATTGAGGATCACAGGTTGTATTTCTCTTGAATCCTTTCTAGATAATTGTTTGTATTTGAAATTTCTTGTAAAACCAAGGTCAAATAGTTTCTTTCAAGCTTTCTAGAGTAGTGTTCTCTAGGGGTAAAGATCTGAGTAGGGTTCTCAGGTTCTTTGTGATTTGTGATTTGTTTTCTAATAAGGTGTTAGAATTATGATTCTTTGTCTAAGGTTGATAAAGATAGTCACATGTACCAGTTTGTAAAAGAACATATTTGAATTAGTAGAACTCTAATCTTGTTTGATTAGAAGAACTGAATGTAGCTTCTCTTGAGAAGTGAACTAGTATAAGTTCTTGTGTTGATCTATATTTCTCAATATCTTCTTGATATATTGATAACTTGACAACTGTGATTTCTTTCTTAATCAACAAGTGCAGGTTTTTGTCAGAGATGTCTTGGACTGAGTGGTTTGATTGGATTAAAGTCTCATTGGTTTTAAAAGTGATAAAAATCCTTAAACTCTGATTTCATAAAGTTTTTTAAAAGGTCAAGATTATACCAATTCACCCCCCCTCTTGGTGTTGGAGAAGTATTCATATTGTTTTAAATTGGTATCAGTGCAAAGTTATTTAAGATAACTTTCTTTTTCAAAAAGAAAATGAATAATACACAGATAACCTTTAAAGAGGGAGCCTCTCTCAATCGTCCTCCGATGTTTGAGGGAGAGCATTTTAGTTTTTGGAAAAATCGTATGCAGATCTTTATTCAATCAAACAACACCGGTGCTTGGAATGCTATTGGGAAAGGTCCTTTGATCCCTACAAAAACTGTTGATAAAGAATTCCCAAGGAGTGCGATGAGATGACGGATGCAAGAAAAAGAGTTGTACAGTATGATTTTAAAGCTAAAAACATGATTACATCTGCTTTTTCTTCTGAAAAATTCTTTAGAACTGTTAGGTATAAAAGCGCAAAAGAAATGTGGGAGATGTTGGAAGTAACTCATGAAGGAATAGATGAAGTAAGGAGGTCAAGGAAGCATGCCTTGATTAATGAATATGAAATGTTCAAGATGAGCAATACTGAAAACATATCTCAGCTACAAACAAGGTTCACTCACATTGTGAACCATTTTCTTGGTCTTGGGAAGATTTTTGATGCTGAAGAATTAAAAATCAAAATATTGAAGTGTCTCACAAGACCATGGCAACAAAAAGTTACAACAATCAAGGAATCCAAAGATCTATCCAAGATGTCGATGGCTGCACTTTTTGGTAAGCTTCTTGTGTATGAACTTGAAATGTCACAGCTAACACATGCAGAGGATGCAGAGAAGAAACGCAAGAGTATAGCCTTGAAAACTGCATCAACTCATGTGGAAAAGGAAGAAGACTCAAGTGAAGATGAAAGTGATGAACATATGAACTTAATAGTGAAGAAATTCAAAAAGTTCATGAGAATAAACAAGAACAAAAAGTTGTCAAAGTTCAACAGGAAAAATGACAGCAACAACAACAATAATACCTCAAACTTCACTTGCTTCGAATGTGGTAAACCCGATCACATCAAATTTGAATGTCCAATCTTTTTGAAGAAGCAACAAGGTGAGAGGTAGCCAAAGAAAGAAGGGAAGCCAAAGAAGGCATACATAGCATAAGAAGACAATGATTCAACAACCTCCGAATCAACAAGTGAGAATGAAGAAGCAAATGTTTGTTTCACTTCCACATTAAGTGATGATGAAGAATTCTCAAGTGCTAAATCTAAGGTAAATTTTGAGTATGATAATATTGTTGATGCTTTCCATGAGATGCATGAAGAGGCCCAGAAACTTGCACAAACCAATAATAGGCTGAAAGGTAATCTTAAATGCATGTTACAAAATTGTTGAATTGCAATCTGAACTTTGCAATTTGAAAGAAGCAAATGAAAAGCTTGTTTCAAGTTACAAAGCTAATGGATGTGTATGTGCTTCATCATCTTCAAATGTTGATAAATGCAAGATTTTACAAAAAAGAATTTGATGATTACAAAAAGAGTCAAGGTGAAAAATATATGCTTTTGCTTTCAGAAAATTCTTACTTGGTTGATCTTTTGAAAAGATTCTATAAAGAAAAATGTAGTTTGAATCACATGCTTAGTGTTCAAAAATATGTTGGAGATACTTTTGGTTTGGGTTACAAACATGGATCAAAACCTTTTGGAAAAACAAAGTTTGTACCACCAAAATAGAAAAATCAAATAGGCTATTCAAAATCTAAGTATCATCAAGTGACTCATTTTGAAAGAGCATCAAACTCTATTACTTGCAATTATTGCATGAAGAAAGGTCATACATCCATTAGGTGTTATGCTAGGAGATACTATGTGCCTAATGGTGAATGCATTTGGGTGCCTAAGAGAAAATGAAAGCCAACTAACCCCTATGGACCCAACCCACATTGGGTACCTTTCTTTGTTACTTAATTTGATTTTTGCAAGTGTGTCTAAGAACAAAATCAGCATATGGTATCTTGATAGTGGTTGCTCTAGGCACATGACAGGTGACATGTCCATGCTCACAATTTTGACTCTCAAAGATGGAGGATATGTCACTTATGGTGATAATAATAAAGGAAAGATCATTGGAAAATGAAATATAGGAGATAACTTCAAAACAAAGATAAAGAATGCGCTTTATGTGGAAGGTTTGAAGCACAACCTCCTTAGCATAAGTCAACTATGCGACAAAGGACTTAAGGTCTCTTTCAATGACACTTGTTGTTTAATTTGTGATGGTCAAAGTGGTGAGGTTATCCATGTTGGTAAGAGAAAGGGTAACATATATGTTTTATCCATTGAGCATGCATTTATTCACAACACTAGTTGCCTAGTAAGTAAAATTAATGAGACATGGTTATGGCATAGGAGAGCTAGTCATATAAACATGCATCATATGAACAAGCTTGTTAGGAAGGACTTAGTCATAGGCTTACCTATGCTTAAGTTTGAGAAGGATAAAATATGTGATGCTTGTCTAAAGGAGAAACAATCAAAGAATTCTTTTCAAAGTAAAAATGTTGTTTCTACCTCTAGACCCCTTGGGGGGTAATTTCTATGGGCTTGTTATTGTAGATGATTACTCTAGATACACATGGACTTTGTTCATAAGATCCAAGAGTGATGCATTCACAGCATTTAGAAAATTAGCCAACATCATTCAAAATGAAAAAGGATGCAATATTGTTTCAATTAGAAGTGATCATGGTGGTGAATTCCAAAATGAGTATTTTGAAAAGTTTTGTGAAGAATTTGGAATCAATCACAATTTTTCAGCTTCAAGAACACCTTAACAAAATGGTGTTGTGGAGAGAAAAAACATATCCCTTAAAGAAGGAGCAAGAACCCTTCTAAATGAAACAAATTTGCCTAAACACTTTTGGGCTGATGCGGTAAGTACGGTTTGCTACACTTTGAATAGGATTCTCATAAGGCCTATTTTGAAGAAAACCCCTTATGAACTATACAAAGGAAGGAAACCAAACATATTTCACTTTAGAGCATTTGGCTGCAAGTGTTTTGTTTTAAACAATGGTAAGAATTCTCTTGGAAAATTTGATTCTAAAGCTGATGAAGCAATTTTTCTTGGTCATTGCAAAGTAAAGCTTATAGGATCTTTAATAAAAGAACATTGTGTGTAAAGGAATCTGTCCATGTTATATGTGATGAGTCTAACCCCTCCAAGGGGGAAAATGAGTGTGATATTGATGCAGGACCAATGGAAGAATTTCTGCAAATCAAGGATCAAAATGACAAGGAAAAGGCAGAACCATATGATGAATTGGAACAGTCAACACCAATACAAAAGCTCAAGGATTGGAGAACAACCAAAGACTTTCCCTTGACAATATAATTGGGGAAGTTTCTAAGGAAGTTTCTACTCGATCTTCTTTAAGAAATCTTTGTTGTACTATGGCTTTTGTTTCATAGATTGAACCAAAAAGTATTGATCAAGCCTTGCTTGATGAACATTGGTTGATGGTTATGCATGATGAATTAAATCAATTTAAAAGAAATGAAGTTTGAGAATTAGTTCCTAGACCCTATTCTCATAAACCTATTAGCACCAAGTGGATGTTTCGAAACAAGCTTGATGAGAGTGGCATCATAGTAAGGAACAAAGCTAGATTGGTTGCTAAAGGATACAACCAAGAGGAAGGAATTGCCTATGATGAAACCTATGCTCCAGTTGCTAAGTTAGAAGCCATTAGGTTGTTGCTTGCATATGCATGTTTGATGAACTTTAAATTGTTTCAAATTGATGTTAAAAGTTCCTTTTTAAATGGTTACATTGAAGAAGAAATATATGTTGATCAGCCTACTGGATTTATTGATTACAAACATCCAAACCATGTTTTCAAATTAAGAAAAACACTTTATGGTTTGAAACAAGCTCCAAGGTCTTGGTATGAGAGATTGAGCAAATTTCTGCTTGACCAATCTTTCATAAGAGGACAAGTTGACAAAACCTTGTTCATCAAGAAAAGAGACAATGATATCTTTATGGTTCAAATCTATGTTGATAACATTATATTTGGTTCAACTAATCAATCTATGTGCAGAGAATTTTCTGTCTCAATGCAGAGTGAGTTTGAAATGTCCATGATGAGGGAGCTCACATTCTTTTTAGGATTACAAGTCAAGCAAATGAAGAATGAGACTTTCCTTAGTCAAATCAAGTATTGCCTGGAAATGATCAAGAAGTTTGAATTGGAGAAGAGCAAGGACGCTGCAACTCTAATGGCTACATCAACCTATCTTGATTCAGATGACAAAGGAAAAAGTGTTGATGAGTCAAAATACAAAGGAATGAATCCTTGTTATACTTAACTGCAAGTAGACCTGACATTATGTTAAATGTATGCTTGTGTGCTAGATACCAAGCAAACCCCAAAGAATCACACCTTACTGCAGTCAAAAGGATCCTCATATATCTCAAGTCTACACCAAGAGTTGGACTATGGCATCCTAAAGGTGCATTTCTAAACTTAATTGGATATTTTGATTCTGACTTTGCAGGGTGCAAATTAGATAGGAAGAGCACTAGTGGAACATGCCACTTGTTAGGCAGCTCACTAATCTCTTGGCACTGCAAAAAGCAATCTTGTGTTGCTTTATCAATTGCTGAAGCTGAGTATATCTCTGCTGGAAGTTGTTATGCACAAAGTCTTTGGCTGAAGCAACAACTCCAAGATTTTGGTGTTGAGCTAAAGGAGATACCCCTGCTTTGTGACAATACAAGTGCCATGAACATATCTAAGAATCCAATCATGCATTCAAGGACCAAACATATTGAGATAAAGTATCATTTCCTCAGGGATCATATCCAAAAGGGTAATTGTACAATTGAATTTGTAGATACTTTAAATCAATTGGCTGACATATTTACAAAACCTTTGGCAAGAGATAGGTTTTATGCACTTAGAAACATGCTAGGCATACTTGATGAATCCAACATATGTTAGCATGTCGCATTGATTGCCTTACTATTTGATGATTCACCAAATTAATGACCATATAACATTGATGCACAAAACATAAACATTCTGCTGCATAAACATTGTTGTTTATGCATAATTGACTGTGATAATCGATTACACAGTGGAATAATCGATTATTTGATTATTGAAAGCCCTGTTAAAACAATCTTTTGCATAAGTAATCGATTACTTAGATGAAATAATTGATTACTAAGTGTCTAAACTGAATGAAATTTTTTGAAAAGCTCTGGAGTAATCGATTACTTCATCGAATTAATCGATTACATGTATGAAGAAGCTTGTTATGAATCTGAACCTTACTGGAGTAATCATTTACACACCATGGTAATCGATTACAGAGTGTTAATTTGGTTTTGAACTCTTACTGGAGTAATCGATTACACACTATGGTAATCGATTAATGTGTGTTGCTCTGGTTGAGTTCTCACTAGAGTAATCGATTACACTTTGATTTAATCGATTACACCATGTTGCAGAGCCTCCATTTGATTACGAATTAATCGATTACACAAGTTCGTAATCGACTACTTATGGCATTTCTTCAACTTCTACAGATTTCTTGGAAATCTAAACTGCCATATCTTATCATAAATTCAAAATTCAAACTTGCAACTGAGCATTTAAGCTTTTGGGTACTCGAAATAGTTGTTATTCAAATTTAAACCCTAAAAACTCCTATAAATATAGCTTTTCACAAGAGAGAAATTCACAACTGAATTTCATCTCTCTATTTGAGATTTCTGAGCTTTCTTCTTCTCTTTCACTAGCCCAAACTCTGTCCAACCTTCCTTTCAAACCTAAAGCATCATGTCTACCTCAAAGAAAGCCAAAACTAGCAAAAGAAAGGCTGGGGAATCCTCAAATCCTTCTAGAAATAGGCTGAATTACTAGTTTCCACAGGAAAAAGATAGGATGCACTATATTCAATTCAATGCCACAAAATTGGTTATGCCTCCTAAGTACCTGAATTTTGAATGGTTCATCAATGAGGGATTTCAATTCCCTACTCTGCTTGAAATACAAGGATGTTCCTAACGTAAGTGTTTTACACCTGTGCTAAAGCTAATATGAATGGGGTCATTCACTCTCAAGTAAAGGGTGTTCCCATGGTGATAGATGAAGATGTCTGGATGGCTGTTGCTGGTATATCTCCTATTGGTGTAAGGAGATTTGATGAAGAAATTGGAGGTTACAACAAAATAGAAACCTAAAGAGGGATGCTTAAAGACCCTCAAGTTAGTCTGAAGCTAAGGCTAAGCACTGGAAACATGACTGGTGAAGATAAGCTTCTTCACTACATAATCACTTACATTCTGACTCCAAGGTCATCCAACCATGCCCAAGCCATAGATGATGATCTTCAGTCTGTGTATGCCCTGAAAACATCAACTCAAATCAATTGGGTGCTTGTGTTTATTGAAACCATGCTGAAAGCCTCTAGGGTAATCAGCTATAACTTTCCATATGTTGTATTAATCTCTAGGTTCATTGATCATTTCAAAATTGATGTTTCATCTGAGATAGTAGACAACACAACTGATATCACCAATCTCATCAAGGCAAAGCATACGCAAAAGCTTGGAATGGTGAAGACTCTTCAAGGATGGTAGATGGCTTGTCAGCAACTTCAAGCTGAAGGTGTTGAAGAGGGTGCTGAAGAAGAAGATGATGATGAAGAAGGCCCTGCACAACAGCCTTATAGCCCCTTTGAATCTGCAATGATTCAGAAGATGGATGCTCTGCTGTCTCTACATCATGAGCATAAGGCTGATACCAATTCATCCTTAGAAGAAATTCAGTCTAGGCTGGAAAACATAGAATCTAGAATGGTCCTACATGGATTTGATGAGCCCTAAATTAGGATGCTTGTTGTGTTTGTGGTTGCTTTATGTCTTTCAATTCTGTTTTTCATTTTGTTTTTGTTGCTGTTGTTTATTAATTTCTGGTGTTATTTGATTGTTTGATAAGCTTGGATTAGTTGATTGGTTGTGTAGATTAACCTTGTGAAATTGCTTGTTGTGAAGGTTAAGTTATGTGAAATTTGTTTGATTTATTTTTGTAATGCGAGAGTGATAGTTTGACCTCTAACCTACTTCGGTAAAACTATCATTTCGGATTTCTTAACCGTTGGATCGCCTTCAAATTTGGACAGTAGCTTCCCAACCCATCTCTGCATCTTTTGGAGAGTAGCTTCCTAACCCATATCTTGGTAATCGATTGCCATTATCTGTAATCGATTACCAAGGCTTGTTTCATAAACCAAGTCAAACTGCTTTAATCGATTACTTGGCGTATTAATCGATTACATTTGATGAAATAATCGATTACACTTACGTTTTAATCGATTACAGTATGATAAAACTATTTTCTATTTAAAGCTGTTTGGGTCGGTGAGAATACGAAATACCCAACACAAGCTAAGCTTTCATAGGTCCAAGAAACAGTTTTTTGAGTATTACTTTTCTTGCTTGAGATGAAAAGAGAACATGCTTCATAAATGAAGATGAGTTAAGACAAGATTTTGAAAAGAAGTTTAAGAGAGTTGGTTCTGTACTTTAACATTCATGCAACCTGGAAGTGATTGGTAATATTCATTCATTCATTCATTGAGGATCACAGGTTGTATTTCTCTTGAATCCTTTCTAGATAATTGTTTGTATTTGACATTTATTGTAAAACTAAGGTCAAATAGTTTCTTTCAAGCTTTCTAGAGTAGTGTTCTCTACGGGTAAAGATCTAAGTAGGATTCTCAGGTTCTTTGTGATTTGTGACTTGTTTTCTAATAGGGTGTTTGAATTATGATTCTTTGTCTAGGGTTGATAAAGATAGTCACATGTACCAATTTGTAAAAGAACATATTTGAATTAGTAGAACTCTAATCTTGTTTGATTAGAAGAATTGGATGTAGCTTTTCTTGAGAAGTGAACTAGTATAAGTTCTTGTGTTGATCTATATTTCTAAATATATTCTTGCTATATTGATTGTTAGTATATGGATGTCCTAGAGACAATCTTTTCATTAGATTAGGACGTACATGTACTTTTCATATTGTCATGAATAAATTATTAGCACCCTTTATCTTGTTTCATATTTTGTCTCGATATCATTATTAATATATATGAGTAACTGGATAAAACCCTTGGAATAGAATAGGTATCTCTTGAGTATCAGTGATGGGATCACGATCATGAGGATTCAAGGATACCAGATGTCTACTCCTAAATTTTAAGTTCCTAGTCTAGAGACACTGAGAATGGGGATCAGTGATTTCGGGTAAGACTAGCACGATTTAACTACTTGTATGCAGATACAAGGTAAAGACCTCATGAGCTACAGACATGGAGATGTCTTAACTAAAGTCGTGGATGGACCTATAAGGGTATAGCTCGCACTGAATGGACCCACAAAGAGACTCTATGAGGAAATCTCACAGATAGTATCATTACACAGTCTAGGTGAAAACTTCTGGTCTAAGGAAAGACACACCCAAATAATAAGAGACTACTCTAATGATACTGTTTCGGGTACCTTTGTTGGGAGTTTTACACTTCCTTTTAAAACCCTTTGAAAATGAGATGTTATAAAAGTCTCATTTTTATGAAATTGATATCATATCTATAATTCTTGTTGTACCTTGGTCACATTGGTGTGATTGAAATTTCAAAATGATGTCTTTTGATGTTGAAAATGAGATGAAATTGATGTTCATGATGATAATGTTGAAATGAGATGAATTTGATATGTGTGATGATGATATTGAGATGATATGATGTTGATGTTGATAATGACATTGATGAGAGATAATGTTGATGTGAACAATGTCATTGTGTGATTGGGATATACATGGATAACCATGGGGGGGGTGCATGATGGGTTACCCTTGCGAGGAAGGATTTGTTCCTAGTCGGGTCATGCATTGATGGTGCCCATTATAACGACCCGCCTCGTCGCTACTGTATCACTAACTTTTAATTACTCTGATAACAGATTTTAATGAAAATCCCTTATAATTGATTATGAAAATGGTAGTAAGTTTTTCGTAAATGAATATTCATTACCATGAAGCAAATACGTAGATAAAAGTGCATTTAAACATCGCAATTCATTCACATGTAAAAAAATAATTTAGTTGTATTTACAAGTATCCACATCTGAAATGTACAAGTTCTTCAAAAGAAAACAAGAGACTAATCTACGAAACAGTTGACTATCAAAACACAACTCTTTTCTTAAACATAATTTAAGTGACTATCATTCACATCGTCATCAATTAGCATACCTCTACAAGTCTCTATCTTCTTGTAGCCATCAGATTCTTCATCAATCCTCCTTTCACCATCAAATGAGATTCCAGCCACCTCATTCCATATTTCTGGTGTGATTTCCATAGCAACACCATTTACTTGAGTTAAGATGGTTCCATGCATGGTTATCTTGGAACAGGTGTAGAAGACCTTTACCAATTATGGATAAAAGGTTCCTTTCATTTCAACAAACTTCTTTAATCCCTGCTGTTCAAGCATTTGTGGGAATTGGAATCCTTCATTTAGGAACCATCCGAGGCTTAGGAATTTAGGAGGGCACAAAAGCTTTGTGGCATTGAACTGAAGATAGTTCATCCTATCTGCTTCATTTGTGAACCAGTGATCAAGCCTATTGATTACAGGATTGGAAGATTGACCTTGAGCTTCAGCTTTTCTTTTAGAGGTTTTGACTCTTTTGGAAGTTGACATTTTTGGGAGAGTAAGTAAGAATGACTTCAAAGCTTAATAGGGTAGAAGGTTTCAGAGCAAGAATGGTGAGAGAGAGAGAATAGAAAAGTGCAAGGTGTGAGTTTTCTCAAATCACAAAGATCTTTATTTATAGGCTAATTCCATGCAATGGGTAGTTACAATATCAAAAATATAGCTGTTGAGACTCATAACCACTCCCATTAAGGTTTTTGATTCCATCAAATCATGATTCAATGTGGTTGGGCAGTTTCAAAACCGTCAGATTTTGCAGTAACCACTCAAATAATCGATTATTTTGTAGTGTAATCAATTATTTCATTTGAATTTTCAATTTTAGAAAATGAAGTAATCGATTAAAATATAGGGTAATCGATTATAGCAGCTTAGATGTCTTGTGGAAGAAGAAGTGTAATCGATTATAATTGTAAGTAATCGATTATGACAGTGTAAAGCAAAATTCTCAGACTCTTATGACTCAAATAATCGATTATTCCAGTCTTAATTCAAAATTTGAAAACTACCAAAGATACATGTAATCGATTAATTCTTTGTTTTAATCGATTATTCCAGTGTGAACATGTTTTTCCAAAGGCTCGAGTAGGGAATAATCGATTAAATCGATGGTTTAATCGATTACAACAGCTTTAATTCATTTTACAGAAGCATAAGATGAACAAATAATGGATTAGCTTTTAATGGTAATCGATTATTTCAGGCTTTTCACAACAATTACAACCAGATTCAGCATCATATAGCAGATATTCAATTACAAATTTGATTGAAGTATTTCAAGCAATAACACAAGAATGTATATCAACATATACTAGATTCATCCAAAATACCAAGCATATTTCTTAATGTAAAGAACCTATCTCTATCCAAAGGCTTTGTAAAAATATCAGCTAGTTGTTTGTTACTCTCAACAAACTCAATTTTAATATTACCTTTTTGCACATGATCTCTGATAAAGTGATGCCTTATCTCTATATGTTTTGTCCTGGAATGCATGATTGGATTCTTGGAAATATTTATAGCACTTGTATTATCACACATAAGAGGGATGTGTTGAAGCTTCATGATATGCTGTTAGCATATATAGTTTTTAGGATAGTTTTATTAGGAAAATAGGAAGAATATAGTGAATAAATGTTAGAATAAGTGTAAAATTCATTACTTTTATATTTATCATTGATTCTATGCTATTTTGATGTTTAGAGTCAAGAAAAGCAAGAAAAGAAGCAAAAGAAAGAGTCAACTGAAGCTGAGATTTCACGCTAACCGCGCCAGGGCCACGCCATTCGCGCCAGAAGCACTGGAGTCTCGCGCCAGTCGCGCCAGAAGCACTGGAGGCTCGCGCCAGACTCGCGCTAGTCGTGCGAACGCCACGGGATTTCAGAATTAGCTTAAAGATAACATAAGAATGATGGGTTTTTAGGGTTTTATAACCTAGGTATAAATAGAACCTAGGTAGGACACATTAGGTATCAGATAGACACTGAAAAATAGAGCAAAGAAGGCAAGATCAAAGGAAAAAGATTCAAGGCTAAGAAGGAGGCAAGATTGAAGGGTTTGTGACTCTGCATACCTTAGCTTCTTCCTTTTCTCCTTTCTTCACACTGTATTAGGACAGACATCATTATGTCTGGCTAACTCCTTTGTAATTATGGTTTAGCCAAAAGCCAATGTGAACTCTGTGTTTCTTGAATTGAGTTTAATAAAGTTTCTTATAATTGTTTTACTCTACTTTATTCTTCTATTGTTATATCTAATTAGACGTGATCAATCTATTAGGTTACTTAGGGCTATAATTCACAATAGGAATATTGGGGTTTTAGTTTCTGAACGCAGTAGAGTGACAGTTGCGATATTACCCAGGGATAGGGATAAAGGACTGCAGATTCTTGTTATGCTAGCTTCATGCTTAATCTAAAGGGAATTACTAAGGGATTAGGATTCTTAACTTAGGTTAAAGGGTTAAATGACCGAGGAATCAGGGTTTAACTATATCAGAAAAGCATAAATCTGAATAATTACATTAAATAGAGTTAAATTATCAATTCAATTACATAGAGTGAACTGCGGTGATTGTGCTTTGCCATAATTATTCTTAAGTCTTGATCAACATTTAAATTACATTGTTTTTAATATTCTGTTATTTACAATAATTAAATTCAAACTACAATCCAATTCTTTCAACAATTCATTCCTTCTCCAATATTAAGAATCATAAATTACAATTGACATTAGTGCCTCAATCCTCGTGGAGACGATAGTTTCTTATCACTTTATTACTTGGAACGATCGGTTTTTGGTGCCGTTGCCGGGGATTGATTACGCTAATTCATTTGTAATTTTGTTTTTAATATTGGATTTTTTTTGTTTTACTGATCTGTTTTCTTTAGTTTATGCGAGGTTTAGTTGGATCAGAAAAATTACAGTTTGACCCTGAAATAGAAAAGACTGTGAGAAGAAATAGAAGACTAGCCAAGCAGAGACGAGAGACAGAAAAATCTAATTCAAACAACGAATTAGAATTAAGAATGGCCGAAAGACCACCAGTACAAGGGGAGGAATTAATGGAGAATATTCTTGCTCCATTATTCACAAGACCCAATCCTAGTATAGTCCGACCACCAATTGAGGCTAACAAATTTGATATCAATCCATCATTAATTACTTTGGTGGAAAGAAGTCAATTTGGTGGAGAGGACGATGAAGATCCACACAATTTCATTGACAGATTTTTGCGGATCTGCGATACAATCAGACACCAGGGAGTATCAGATGATGCTGTGAGGTTAAGATTATTTCCCTTTGCTGTTAAGGGAAGAGCACTTCGTTAGTTAGATAGACAAACTCCAAACAGCATCAGTACGTAGGAAGACATGGTTACTAAATTTTTCTCTCAATATTTTTCTATGGAGAAATACAATAGGTTGGTGAACGAGATCACCAATTTCACTCAAAACGAGAGAGAAAGTTTATGTGCAGCTTGGAATAGATTCCAAGAATTGATCAGAAAGTGTCCATAGTATGACATGATCGTGGGAAGGAAAGTATGTATATTCTTTAATGGGATGACTCCAGAATCAAGACTTATAGTGAATGTAGCAGCTGGAGGTTCAATTAGATCAAAGACAGCTACTTAGACATATGAATTAATTGATTCATTAGCTCGCAATGAAAATGAGAGTATCAAAGTTCAACCAAAGAGGGAAGTTATCCAACTAGGAAGCAGTGATGCAATGCTGGCTGAACAAAAACTTTTGTCACAACAATTATTAAGATTGAATGAGAAAATTGACAGGATGCAAGGTTCAGCAGCCCAAGCTTCAACTATTAGATCGCGGCTACCTACTTGTGAATACTGCCAGGGAGAGCATGAATCCGATGAGTGTCCTACTTTAGTAGGAGCTGATCCAGTGCAAGTTAATGGAGTATGGTACGATCAGAGGAATCATTCCAACTTCCAGAGGAATTCAAATTATGCTCCAGGTAATAATAATTTCCAAAGAAGAATTCAGGGAGGAGGTTTGGATTACAAATCCAACAATTATTTGCAGCCTCCACCCATTCCACCTAAGGAGCCATCAGAATTAGAGAAGACTATGTTGCAGCTGTCCAAGATTACCACTGAGCATATTCAGGTTACTAATTCTTTTATCAGGGAGACTAATGCTTTCATTAGTGAGACTTGAGCTCATCACAAGAATCAGGATGCTTCTATCAGAAATCTTGAAAATCAAATTGGTCAGTTGGCTAAGCAATTGACTGAAAGGTCTCAAGGACAATTCCCTAGTGACACTATTGTCAACCCAAGGGAACAAGCAAATGCAGTCACAACCAGAAGTGGACTTGTCACTAAATCTCCAGAAAAGCCTGATATGATTCAAAGAGAAGTTGAAGAGAAGATTACTAAAGTTCCTGATGAACAGGTAGTTAAAGCGCCTTCAAGTCAGCCAGAGAAGAAACCAATGGATTTTTCTCGTTTTGAGAAACCAACCATATCCTATGAGGCTGAAGCAACAAGCTCAGAGGCAACAGTATGCAAAATTTCTAGATATGTTTAAAAAGTTACATATTAACATTCCATTTATTGAAGCTTTAGCTAATATGCCTAACTATGCAAAGTTTATAAAAGAATTATTGTCTAGGAAGCATAAATTGCAGGAATGTGAAAAGATAGCACTTACTGAAGAGTGCAGCGCGATTATCCAGAGGAAGCTTCCACCAAAGAGGAAGGATCCAGGGAGTTTTAAAATTCCTATTGCTATAGGAAATGTTGATGTGGGAAGAGCATTATGTGATCTAGGAGCTAGCATAAACCTGATGTCGTTATCCTTATGCAAGTCATTGGGAATTACCGAGCTAAAGCCTACCAGAGTTTCATTACAACTTGCAGATCGTTCATTGAGGAAGCCAACTGGAGTTATTGAAGATGTTTTGGTAAAAGCTAATAAATTTATTTTTCTTGCAGATTTTTTTGTTTTAGATATGGAAGGTGAGAGTGAAATACCTTTGTTATTAGGTAGATCATTTTTAGCTACTGCTAGAGCATTAATTGATGTAGAGCAAGGAAAATTAGAGCTTAGAATGGATAATGAATCTATTGTTTTTAATGTTTTTGATGTGATGAAACATCCTACTGACAAACATGATTGTTTTATATTGGATATTTTAGATACATTAATTCATACAGATAAAACAGATGACCAAAAGTTAAAAGAGGATCTTGAAGTATTAGGTACAGATGAAATACAAGAGGAAGTGGAGACAATTATGGACGTGTTAGAGAAGAAAGAAACTGATACAGTGAAAGAAACACCAAAGATGGAACTTAAGGAATTATCTAATAATTTGAAGTATGCATTCTTGGAAGAGAATGAGAAATTTCCAGTCATCATCAACAAAGAGCTGAAGTCAGAAGAAGAAGAGAAGCTGTTAAAGGTCCTTAAAGAGCACAAGACCGCAATCGAGTGGTCCATATTTGACTTAAAAGGTATTAATCCTTCTTTCTGTACTCAAAAGATTTTGATGGAGGATGACGTGAAGCCTGTGAGACAGCCTCAAAGGAGATTGAATCCTACCATGAAAGAAGTGGTAAGGAAGGAAGTGGTTAAATTATTAGATGCAGGGATGATTTATCCTGTATCAGACACTGCATGGGTGAGTCCTATTCAAATAGTCCCTAAGAAAGGTGGGATGACTGTAATTCAAAATAGCAACAATGAATTGATTCCCACTAGAACTATCACTGGTTGGAGGATGTGTGTAGACTACAGGAGACTCAATGATGCCACCAGGAAGGATCATTTTCCACTTCCATTCATTGATCAGATGCTGGAAAGGTTAGCCGGTCATGATTATTATTGTTTTCTTGATGGATATTCCGGCTATAATCAAATTCCAGTGGCACCTGAAGATCAGGAGAAGACTGCTTTCACATGCCCATTTGGAGTTTTTGCATACAGGAGAATGCCATTTGGCCTGTGCAATGCACCAGCGACATTTCAAAGGTGTATGTTTTCTATTTTTTCTGATATGGTAGAAAAATCCTTAGAGGTTTTATGGATGATTTTTCTGTTTTTGGATCTAGTTTTGAATCATGTCTACTTAATTTATCTAGAGTTTTAAAAAGGTGTCAGGAAACAAACCTTGTTTTGAATTGGGAAAAATGCCATTTTATGGTTTGTGAAGGTATTGTTTTAGGCCACAAAATTTCTAAAAAAGGAATAGAAGTTGACAAGGCTAAATTGATGTTGATTGAAAAACTTCCTCCTCCAGTTAATGCTACTGGGGTAAAAAGTTTTTTAGGTCACGCAGGTTTTTATAGGAGGTTCATTAAAGATTTTTCTAAAATTGCTAAACCTCTTAGTCAACTTTTAACTAAAGAGAGTGATTTTAATTTTGATGAAGTTTGCCTTAATGCATTTAATGTATTAAAAGAAAAACTTACTACTGCACCTATTTTAACATCACCTGATTGGAGTTTACCTTTTGAATTAATGTGTGATGCAAGTGCATATGCCATTGGTGCTGTTCTTGGTCAATGGAAAAACAAGTTATTGCATGTTGTATATTATGCTAGTAAGGTTTTAAATGAAGCACAGATTAACTATGCAACTACTGAAAAAGAAATGCTAGCTATAGTTTATGCTTTAGATAAATTTAGATCCTATTTGATAGGTTCTAAAGTTATTATTTACACTGACCATGCTGCTCTCAAGTATTTGATGACTAAACAAGATGCAAAACTAAGACTATTGCGTTGGATGCTCTTGTTTCAGGAATTTGACTTGGAAATCAAGGACAAGATTGGAGTAGAAAACAAAGTAGCTGATCATCTTTCAAGGATTCAGGAGAAGGAGTTACAGGATGGACCAGAATTGGTTATTAATGAATCTTTTCCTGATGAGAAAGTAATGATGGTAATTGATATGGGTCCTTGGTTTGCCGATATGGCTAACTTTAAATCTGAAGGTATCTTACCTGGAGGTCTTAATTGGCAGCAAAAGAAAAGATTCCTTCATGATGCAAAGAGGTATGTATGGGATAACCCTTTTCTTTATTTTAGATGTACTGATGGTGTCATTCGCAGATGTGTAGCTAGCCCAGAAGTGCCAAAGATTCTTTGGCATTGCCATTCTTCAGATTATGGAGGACATTTTGGAGGAAATAGGACAGCACAGAAGGTATTGCAATGTGGATATTATTGGCCTACACTTTACAAGATGCAAGAGATTATGTAGAAAAATGTGACAGTTGTCAGCGAACTGGTAATATATCTTGGAGAGATGAGATGCCTCTCAAATTAGAGGTTGAACTATTTGATGTGTGGGGAATTGACTTCATGTGACCATTTCCCAAGTCACATTCTAATCAATATATCCTCGTGGCAGTAGATTACGTTTCTAAGTGGGTAGAAGCAGTTGTTTTAACTACTAACGATGCAAAGATAGTTGTCTCATTCTTGAGGAAGAATATATTCACTCGCTTTGGAGTACTAAGAGCAATCATAAGTGATGGAGGTGCTCATTTTTGCAACAAACAATTCTCAAATTTGCTTGCAAAATATGGAGTTACCCATAGAGTGGCTACACCTTATCATCCGCAAACCAGTAGACAAGTTGAAATTTCCAACAGAGAATTAAAGCGAATTTTGGAGAAGACTGTTGGAAGTTCTAGGAAAGATTGGGCAAAGAAGCTCGATGATGCGCTTTGGGTATACAGAATAGCTTTCAAGACCCCAATACGTATGTCGCCATTTCAGATGTTATATGGTAAGTCTTGTCACCTTCCTGTTGAAGTAGAACATAAGGCTATATGGGCCACTAAGTTTCTTAACTTTGAACTTTCTAAAGCTAATAATAAGAGATTATTGCAATTGAATGGGCTTGATGAGTTCAGGTTAAATGCTTATGAGAGTGCTAGATTATATAAGGAAAAGACAAAGAAGTGGCATGACAACAAGATCCGGCCAAAAGAATTTAAGCCTGGACAACAGGTATTGCTTTATAATTCTCGTTTAAGATTGTTTCCAGGAAAATTGAAGTACCGATGGTCTGGTCCATTCATTGTATGTGAAGTTTATCCATATGGAACGATTGGAATTTCTCCATTGGATAGTCATCGTTCTTTCAAGGTAAATGGATGTCGATTGAAGCATTATTATGGAGGTCAAGTGGAAAGACACACTGTTTCTAATCCACTGAATTCACATGAGGATTAAAAAGGTTGGATGCGTCAAGCTAAATGACGTTAAATAAAGCACTAATTGGAAGGCAATCCAAGAAATTTTATTGTTTTAGTTGTTTCGTAGTAAAATTATTATTTAAGTTTTAGTTAGTTAAGTATAGGTTTTGCTTGAAATTAATTTTTACATTATTAATTGAGATGTTTTTAATTCAGCTTAGTTAATTTTAGAGGTTTTAGGTAGAAGTAGGTTATAAATTTAGAAGAAAAAAAATTGGAAAAGCAAAATTATGGACTGGCACTGATCGCGCCAACAACACTGGTTAAATAGAAGCATGTTTAGACATGAAGAATTTTGAGTCAATTGAGTAAATGCTATTTATTTTTAATGAGTAGATTAGAGTTGTGTTTGCGACTTAAAACAATTGAAATTAAAAACTTGAGTGGGAAATAAAATCTGGGAATGGTCATTAATTATGTTAAAGATTCTGTTTCTTTAGAGTTAAAGATTTTATTTCCAATTGAATGATAAGAAGATGTTTAGTATACCTTCTGAATTTATCATTGATTCATATAGAACCAAATAAATCTGGGAATTATTGTGAAGGATTTATTTGGATATTAATTGTTAAATGCTTGTTCAAGTTATACATGATGATTCTATATGATGTAATTTCTGTTGTTAATCTGAAATAAAGAAATGTTTGAGATATGATTGCAAGCAATCTGGGAATTCGTTGCATATAGTTATGAATGTTTTCTGAGTTTCAGGGTAAGCAAGTAGAGAAGGAAAGGAGGAAGGGTGCTGCATCTGGCACCAAGAGAGCAAGAACCACTAACTTCGATGAGATCAGATTCAGAACAATCGAATGTCAGCAGAGGTACGAGAACTGGTATGCTCCGAAGAAAGTCATTCCGGAGAAGATGATAGATTGGGAATTTCTTCCTGAAGATTCACCAATTTTGGAGGTAATCAACAGGAGGGAGTGGCAGACTTTGGTTAGCTTTCCTGAACCAAGTTCCAGTGCCATTTTAAAAGAATTCTTGGCTAACGTTAATAGAGAAAATGTAGACAAAGACAGAGTCAGCTGGGTTCGAGGAGTAGAGGTTCCATTTAATCATAACACTATTGAGGAATTTTTAGCCACTGCATATTATCCATTTCAAGCTTGTGCCTTCAAGAACAATTTCTATAAGATGCAGCCTGTCAGCAGCAAAAATATCTTTAGAGATGACATGCCTCAAATTGCAGATGAGATAAGAAGAGGCATTACAGGGCTGTATACTGCATGGAAGACCAAGTCAGGAATGGACTATGTTCCTGAGAAGTTAAGGAAGCAAGACTTGTCTGGGAGGCAGAATTTTGGCACCAATTCAACAATCACACCATTATTCCATCAACTAATCTCACTGATGTGAATGTTGAGAGGGCAATCCTTCTACATGTGCTGCTAGGCGATGATAACTTGGATATTGCAAGTATCCTGTCTGATAGGGTATTGCACATGATACATGACTGATAGAGGACTCTCTAAGGATCATGATGATGGAGGTCCATTACAAGCCAAAGGTCTAGAAGGAGAGCTTGAAGCACTTCCTTTGGTGAACTTTGAAGGACCCATGACAAGAGCTAGAACCCAAGCCATTCAAGACCACATCAAAAGTCTTATTTTGTTGTAAAAAGCAAGTACTGTCTGTAATAATCGATTACAACGTTTCTGTAATCAATTACACAAGTTAGCTGTCTGTCTGTCTGTTTTTATCGATTACGATGTATCTGTAATCGATTACCAAGCTTTTCTGTCTGTTGTAATCGCTTACGACGTTGCTGTAATCGATTACACAGTACTGAAACGCTTTGTTTTAATCGATTACGCTTCGTTTTAATTGATTATTTTCATTTAAAATGGTACTGCAGCTTTCGTTTTGTTGTTTTCATGTAATGGGCTTTGATATTTCCGCAAATAGGCCTAAACTTACGTTTTTAGGTGTTTATTAGAGGCCTAGCCATATAAATACTCAGACTTTGCTATTTTTGGTTAACTTTGATGAATGAAATTGAGCTTTTGCTTAAATTGAGAGCTTAGCCTCTTGTTGGTTCTTGATTGAGACCAAAGTGATTCTTATCAAGGAAGCTTTCCTTTGTGGCGAATCCTCCTCCGACTTATCGCTCCGTTACGGATCGTGGCGTCTTTCCTAATCATTCCTTAATCTTTTCCATTTTTCTATTTGAGTTTCAAACCCCAATTCATGGAGTCTTGAAGTTTGCAATCTGGAAACGATCCAAGCCAAGCATTCATGTCTTGGTAGTCATCAATGACGGTAGCAATAAGTCTCTCCTTGCTCATTCTTCCCTGATTTCTCATCTTTGTATGAAAGTAGGTTTAGAGATTCCTGAGGAGGAACCCATGGATGTCAAGACTGCATCTGTCATGACACACAAGACATATCTGGCTGCAGTAGAGACTCAGTGGCTGGAGCAGTTGATTAGAGCCTCAAAATTATCACCTGAGGAGATTACTGAGAAAAGTCCTCGTGCGGACATTCCTCAACCTGAAGTTAGAGCAGTGCCACCACCATGAGCATCTTCTTCTACTGCTACTAGGGGGCCACGTCATGAACTGATTTATGAGGATTCTCAAAGCTACTTGCAGATTCAGTCTGAATTGAGATCTCAGAACAGACTGTTGGAGCATCAAAACAAGATGATGGAAGATTTGTTCAGACATTTCTCCATTGAGTTCACTCCTTACCAGCCACATGATTCAGCCGCACCACGAGTTTCTCCTAAACCTTCACAGCCATCAGCTGCTGCTGATGAGACTATGGAGGATTATGAGTAACATTACAGTTTAAAAGACACTATTTCCATTTGCTTTATGTTTAATGTTTCTGTACTTTATTTTCAGTTTGTTTGGCACAATTTGGTTGCTTTTTAGTAATTTTTAAGTTGGACATGGTTAAATTTGCTTAATTTGGTTTTAACAGCATAATTATGTTGGATGCATGTTATGCATAAAGATAATTTTTTATTCAGATATGTGTTTTCCCTTGAAGAGCAAAGTGATTGCTGGGGACAACAATGTTTAAAATCTGGGAATGGGGAATGCGTTTTGCATTATTTTGAAAAAAAAAAATCATAATGGATATCTGACAAAATTTAGAGAAATTAGATGATTGAAAAATTAAACTTCTTAGATTACATAGAATTAATCAGAAATTTGGATGAGATGATGTTAGAGATTAAGTTTAGAAATTAGTTTGATAATAAGTTAGGAATTCTCTTTAGAAGTAGATAAATAAAATGCTAGAGTTGTGAATAATTTTCAGATTATTGAATTGCCAATATAGTGATAAAGTAGAATTAATATTGATTGTTTTGGAATTATGTATGAGATAGGTAGAGTATAAAATTGCATATTACTTGATTAGAATTATGTTAGTTTTTATGATTGAAGTAAATTGTGAGAAGAATAGATGCTTGATAGAAAATCAAATGAACTTAGCTTGATGCTATAGCTTGTGAGGATTGAGCCTATACAGTATATTTTCTTTTCAGAGTGAACCCATTGTGAATAATACTCTAGAACTTGACTTGTTTCTCTATAATAATTGCAGGGTTGATATGATAGAGGTAGTTTATTCTTTAAGCTAGAGCCAAATGACATTACCTTAATAATTTTTCATTGTTAAACCTCTTTGAGCTTAAGCCTTTTCTATTCATTCACCTGAAACTTAAAGATTATCTTTGACCATCTTAATTGAGATTGGAAAAAGAAGAGTTAGAATCATGTCTGCTAGATATTGAAAAAAATATAGAAAGATGAATGTCCGTAGAAAAGGGAAAGAAGAAATAGTGAAAAGTTCAGTTGGGAAGTAACAAGTCTGAAATACCAGCTGGTGGATCTAAATATCTTTTCTCATTCTCTCTGATATAGTTGTTGAAAAAGAAAAAATAAGAGAAAAGAGAAGATAGAAGAAATAAAGACAAAGGAAAGTTCAGATAAATAAAGATAGACATAAGAATAAGAGTGATAGACTAGCTAAGTAGACTTGAAAAATTCTAACAAATTCCAATCTCAATGATTAGCTACTATCCAAATTATTCCTACCTGAAGCCAAGCCAAGTTACAACCTTAAAAAGACCTTTTGATTAACTCTGCATTTATTCATGTTTCTTAATTTCAGGAATTTGAGAATATAGTCAAGCCTATGGTAGTATTATAACTTTGGAGGAATTGAGGGATTATAATTACCTTAAACACTTGAGTGATGAGGGAATTACATCTCTTGGTGAGGGGTATCCAAGTTATGATTCTATATTGATGGACTTGAAAAGTATTTTTGTTCTTACATGGAATTCAATTACATTTACTAAAGTAGTTCTAAGATTGTGTAT